>JACEGR010001946.1:0-145745 GCA_014170235.1 Listronotus bonariensis | reverse complement strand
ACTCACAGCCTGTCTTAAGCCGCGTCCACATTAGTAAATGTATGTGTTGTATGTTGAATCTAGAATTCGGCGCAAATATTTGCGGCGCAAATTTCACGTTCTACCCACGTTCAATTTTACGTTGTGTCATGCGTTCGTGCTCGCAAGAATGTGTGTGATCGTATGCGTTGCATACTATTTTGTTATTCTGGATTTGTTTATATTTTTTCGCCAAGTATTTTATATTTTTGTAAAAGATAAATTTAAATAAAGAGGATGTTCTTCTTCTGATACAAGAATATCAAAAGACAAAGACTTTTATGGGATCCAAGCGATAAGTGGCATTTTCATAGAAACAAAAAGAATAATGCTCAGGAAGAAATCGCAAAGTGTGTTATACGTATTATTTCAGATATGAAAATTCAGTTTTTATTAAAGTTTTTGCCCTTACAGATGTTGTTTTTAAAAGATAATAAATTTTAAAAAATAAAAATCCAGTTTTACTACCACATTACCTTTTCATAATCTTTTAGAACGTCAATTAAAGCACTGCATACTTCTGGAACTATCAATGATATGCTTTGTTTGTATATTTTAAAAAAGATATTGAAGGCTTGTTATGAATCTCCAGTAGCCATAAAACGTAATGTGACAAGCTAACCTTTCCTTCACGGATATGGCTTCTCTAAGCTTGGTGTCCTTTTGATAATTTTGGTCCAATCTTATTTATTGAAATCCTCAAAGTCATTTGTAGACATACACAAAAAAAAATTTGAAATGCCCAGTACTTTCATCCATGGATAGTTGATATAATAAATTTACACCATCAAATTGTTTTCTTTTTGATACAAATGTTTAATCAACATCGTCTTTTTTCTATTTTTCTCCTCCATTTTTTTTTTTTTTTTTGATAAGATTTTGCACGACGATAAAAGTAGCGCATTTTCTTTTATCATTAACATTGCATCAGACATAGTCACAGAATGGTGGGTTTAGAACAAATTAGAAAGATGGATATCAGTTAACTTCTATAATTCGGCACAGCAAGTCATAATAACGCATTTCGTCAGAAATCATTGCGTTAACGTAAATAC
The DNA here is from genome assembly GCA_014170235.1 of Listronotus bonariensis. NCBI lineage: Eukaryota > Metazoa > Arthropoda > Insecta > Coleoptera > Curculionidae > Listronotus > Listronotus bonariensis. The sequence goes on along the minus strand of JACEGR010001946.1, from coordinate 144,672 downwards.
GTCCACACTAAAACAATATTTGCGGCGCAAATCTCTTTGATGTTGAAAAAAAACCGACAACCGACGGATCGTGTGCGTTGAATGTCGCGAAAATTTTTGCGTGTGTTCTATGCGGCCGAACCCGTCCACACTTGCAAAAAATTTTAAACGCACACTACTAAATTTGTGCCGCATGGCGCACACAACGTAAATTTTTACTAGTAGTGGACGCGGCTTTAGGCGAGTTTATGAACACATTTCTGCATTCTGCGGGCTTCCAGGCTAAATAAGGCAAGGCGCGCACCAAAATGGTAGGCAAGCGACGTGGCGGCCAGATGGTGAGTCAATGTCAAAAGCAGTATTTAAAACCTTCGTCAGTAGGTACGGAAGCGCGCATTAAATTATAGTGTCCGTAAAATGGGGTTTGGGAAGTGTATGGAGTCAGTTGGGCACCACTTGTTTACAAAATGTTTTATTTTAAAGGAGGCTTTAAAGACTTTATTCGCCACTAGTTCACAACCTCGCTGCCACGTCACTTGCTTGCCACTTCAATGCCCGCCTTACCTAAAACTGGTGTCCGGCGCATTTAAGCGCTCAAAACAAGACCGTAGCTTTTTTATTTTAAATAGGATATCCGGCATATTATTTCTTATTTTAATAGAAAGTGGCATTTCAAGTATAATAACACTAAATTTGCAACTTCATGTCAAATAACTTTTAATTTTTTTATTTTTAGTCTGAAGTGCAATTAGTGCGATAAAACGACAAATTTTAAAATAAGCAGTAACGCAAGAATATATGTAACAATCCTTGGTTTTATATAGCATCTACAGAGTCGTCTAAAGTTTGCAAAATCGTATTTATGGTCTTTTAAGTCAATTTATCCAAATGAATCTAGGATGGCTCACTCTAAAAAATATTTTTTTATCGACAATTTAATACAACACAATAATTATTTTTGTTAAAAGTACACCAGAAAATCCAAATAAACTAATTATTTTTCTAATAACATCAACCAACACATTAACTGGTTTCTTTTGTAACACTCCTAATGGTTAATCAAAGTAGAAAAAAACAGTATTTAATTTATTAAGCAATAATCACTTATTGTATTTTTCAAGTCTCCTAAGATATTTACGAAGATTATACGGGCTAGCTGTTACTTTTTGAAAAAAAAAATTAATTAGGATTTTTGTGATATACTGCTAACTAAAATATTGATTGTGTGGTGTTAATTTTTAAAAATGCTCTTTTAAGCTATTATACTAAGCCACCCTCGATCCATTAAAAAAAATTAACTTTAGACCATTAATATGTTTTTGCCAACTTTAGATGACTATGTAGAGGTTATCAAAAACAAAAAATAGTCGCATCTATTTTTCGGTACTACTTAATTTAAAATTTATCGTTACATTACATTCATAACACTCTACAAAAAAAATTAAAAAGTGGCAAAATGTAATGTCATTGTACTTTAAATGTCATTTTTTATTTAAATAAATAATATATTTTTTTATTTATTGACTTATTAATAAAACATTAATAATTAAAATTATATTACAAAGTTTGTATTAAAGTTATATAACGAAATATAAGAAAAGATTAAATACAAAAATATACTGGCAAATAAACCTTAAATTCTTATAAAAAGTTCTGCATGGTCTAAAACCAAAGAAGTAATCATAAGATATTCTTTTTTTTTGTTTAAGAGTAAGTACCGTTATTTTTGACAATATTAAAAATATAAGGAAAAAATGTTTAGAATTAAAAGTCCCCTTAAAATATGCAAACTTGTTTATCTACAAAAATAAAATAATTTTTTTTTTTGCGATAGTAATGAAAATTTTAATTTGTATTTGTTATTGCTTATTTTGAAATGTGAAATCTAAAGAAAGCTTAAAAACTGTCAAAACAGCAATAAGTCACAGAAAAGCTCGTTATTGCATGAAAAAATTAAAGAAAAACTTTTTTTGTAAATGAACAATTTTGCTCATATAAGGGGTTATTTTTATTTTTAAACATTTTTCATTAATAAACATTTTTGATATTTTAAAAATTAGGGTGTCATTTCCTTGGTAAAATTAATATTTTTGGAGATACCCAATATACCAGGCCTTACAGGCCCAACGTTACTAGCTTTCCTACTATATTTTTTTATCCGTTTATCCAACGATATTTTTAAATTTTAAACTGTTTTATACATCAAACACTTTTACTTTAATAAAATTTTAAAAACGCTAAATTCGTGGACATCCAACTTTACCAGACCCATAAGAATGTAATTTAACTATAATATTTTTATAAAAAATATGATATTAATTTTTAATTTTTCTTACGTTTTAGCTTTTAGTCTTTAGCCTATAATTTTATTATTAAAAGAGTCTAAATTTTTAGAACTTTTAATAAATATCAGATATTAAGTTATATGGTTAAATTTATTTAAACATGTTTTGTTTTAGAATCTTAATTTGTGGGCGGCCTTGTCCACCCTGGGAGGCCGGTATTATTCAACCTATCGGACACTTCCGCTCATTGGTAGGTTCTTTAAAACGTACAGTTTTTTTACCAAAAACGTTTACTTTTCCAAAAATTAGGTATACTTTAATATAAATAATAGATTTGAGCAATAAACGCCGTTTTTAATTAAGACCTGTTTGTTGCTGACGCTTCACAATATTCAAATTTGTTTAGGTAAGTGGCTTTTTCAAGACCTTCCCTATATCAAAAACTATTTTAATTGGCGTTGTGTCCAATAAGTAAACAATTACCTAAGCAAATATTACTTACCTTTTCCTGTCATACCCAAATTATTAAAATGGCCAATGTAACAACTTCCTGTACAAAAGTTCTTATATTTATAAACGTTTTTATTATTCTCAAATGGTACAAATCCTCTATTTTCTGTTCTTGCATTTTCCTGCTGCAAAGATAATGGAAAAAAACTAGTTCTTCTGGTGTCATCTATAGGGTTTAAATTTAAATCAATAGCAGAATGATAATAATGTTTAGTTTTACTCTTAACTTTGGGTATAACTGTGTCCAGGTTAAAACAAGAAACCATTTTCTTCGTCCAGAATTTATTCACACAATTTTAGTATAACGGGTAATTTTTACTAATACCCCTTCAATTATTCCTTTAGGCTAAACTTTCTTTTACTAACATTGAAAATTCTGCTAATACCCAAAACCCCTTAACAGCAGAAAAAACTACATAAGGTTTCATAAACTGCTAATGTAACACTTATTTGACATATTTTATTTTTTGACTGGTCTTACCATTTTTATCTAACTATCAAAGGTATATTTTTTTGAGACCTGTACCTGTATTCTGTAACTCGTTAGAAAGTAAATTTCCTAAAATTGCCATATGATTTACATTGCATTGAAAGGAAATTTATTCTCTATCAAGTTACAGAATCCGCCTGCTGATATCCTAAACAACGTGAGTTTTTTATTTTTAACCTGTTTAGTTTCTTTAATTTGATTTTGAGAACGCCTGATCAATCTTAATAATTTTAATTTAAAATATTATTTTTATAAACTTTAATAAAATAATTTAAAAGATTTTCGATGTTTTTCCTAAATCCAAAACTGAGACATGAGACCCACACCAACTATATATGACGGGTGGCCCACCATATTTGACACGGTCGTTAGTTAGATAACTGTAAGATATTAAAAAAAGGAAAGCCTATACAGTGACCGCCAAAGAGTTGGATACATATGAAAAACATATTTTTAAAATAATTATAAAACTTTTCTGGCAATCACCTTTAAAACGAGAAAAAAAATAGATATGGCAAGTACATTTGATTTTTCTAAGAGTTGTATTACTTTATTACGATCAAAAGTACCTAGTAAGCCATTACAGAAAAGTCTGTTTTTTTTTATTAAAATAGTTTTGTGAAGCAAATATCTTCTTATATTTCAATTAAAGTTAAGTCACGCACCCAATAATTTAAACTCTTACTGACACATGATGTTGAACATTTTATACCAAATTAATTTGCAACATAGGTAGACTTTAAAACAAATAAAAAACACATTAATAAAATAAACTATTTTATTTATATTTTTAAATTAAAATAAAGCTCTTATAACAAGCAGGTGTACATGTACAGGGTGGCGCCTTTTCGTTAAATTTGTAGGGTACAGCGAAAACTAAAATAGATAGAACAAATCTAATTGCACAACATCGATTTTATTCTTTGATCAATTTACGAATCTTGGTTGGTTGGTTTATTTATTCTTGGCTCTGGTCCCTTTTGGTCCAATTTACCAGCTCATTCGGGGAAAAATCTGGATAGTCGAGCTCGTAGCTCCCAGAAATTCCGGATTCTTTCACTATATGTTTGTCTCGAACTTATGAAGTGGCATGAATTTCGGCCATCTTCCCTGGAACTGCTACTGTTATCGCGCATAACCGATTTCTTTCAGTGCTAAACCCCCGCGACGTCCACCGCCATTCTCCGCCATTGGAAAACACCTCGTGCAGCACGCCAAACAGGAAAAGTCAGGTTATAGGAATCTTCACTTACAGCGCTTGGTTCCAGAAAAAAGATGCCTTCTCAAATTCAGCTGTGAGTTTCCTATCTTCCTCGGGGCACCAGAACGTCTTCTACATCCTCCATGCACGATACCACGTGAGAGTCGCATGGACTTCCTTCCAACGTCCTACCACGACCGAGGACGAACGAAAACTTTTTACGAATCTTAATTTTTTTCCTTAAAATACAGTTTTTTAAATATAAGGTGAAAAACTAATTTAATTTATCATGATTTTTGCATTTTGTTTATTAGGTGTGTACAGGGTGGCGAATTTTTCGTTGACCTTATAGCGAGAACTAAAAGGAATAGAACATTTCTGATTGCACAATCTCGATGTACAATTTTTAAAACAAATATATTGATTAAAGTAAATCATGGCTAACTTAATTTGTTTTTAAGATACAAAGTGTTTTTCAAATTTTGTCAATTTGGCAACCAGATAACTTAAAGAGTTGATTTTAAAGAAATGTTTTACTCGCGTGCAGAAAGTTCACTTTTCCGCACGCATTTTAGTTCTAAAAGACTTAGTTTTCCACTTTTCCGCACTACTTTTTCGACGTAGTGCGAAAAAGTACAAAAATATCGCACCAAATAATATATCATAAAAATAAAAATTCGAGAATAGGGATACCGATATATATTTAAAACAGAAATGTTAAGAAAAAGATGGGGCTTTAAAACCCTTTACACTGGTAAAAAAATTGTGACGTTAAAGTATTCCACAGGGTGTTCAAAATTTGGGTCAAAATACAACATTTGGCTCTTTCCTGTTCAACACCTAATTCTATAAAACTTTTTTGAATCATCATATTAAATAATAATCTTGATGAAAGAAGCTACCATTGGATCAGAAGATGAATAAAATCGGTAAAAAAGGAAAACGTATTTAAGTTTGAATATAACCAAACATTTTTCTGTCCGTTTTTTTCCAGAAGTGTATAACACACCGATTATGGAGAGTGAAAGAAACAAGTGTTAAGGTATGATTTCGCTGGAGCGTATATCGACTGCGACTGGCCGTCGCGTTTAGACGCGGGAAGCTGTCGCTAATCGCGATGACGTGAGGTGGTTTGGTTAGAGCGTCTTGCATCTTGTTTGAGTCGTTTGGTTGTGTCATCTAGTACAGCTAAATACGTGTATATATTGATAAAGGATATAAGTGAAAAGTTATATAAATAAAATGGACAAGGAAAGCTTGATAAAAATAGTTTTATTGCAAGAAGAAGAAGATGAAGAGCTGTTACTCTATTAATATCTTTTTCCGGATAGGAGTGAAACTCAAGAAATATAAAAAGAAAGGAAGAAGTATATTTTCGATTGCTGATTAAATATTTAAAAAATTAAGAAAAAAATAGAGAATTTTTTGCTTAAATCTAGATCATTTTCATTTTGTTTTGATACTTATTCAAGAAACCTAAACAAAGACTTGATCAAAGGTAGTAAATTTTCCACCAGTGAGGAAAAATATTTAACACTAATAAAATTTGATCCTGGCTCGTTAAAAATTTCACCATAAAAAAACAGATAATCGCAGAGCCGCGCGTCTACACTGGTACCTAGAGCGGTCGAGTCGCAGACGCAACGTCTCGATCGCTAGCGTCCGCTGCTGGAACGCGTCAACCAAACCACAAACACGGACTTTACATTTAAGCAGACGTTCACAGCCGGATGCAGTCGCTGGTCGCGACGGCCAGACGCCTTGGCGAAATCATACCTTTAAGTAATACAATGTCAACATAACCCTTAGAGACTTTATTAGGGTTTTTTAAAAACACATGTTTTATCCACCTTTAGCTTTAATAAATATTAATAACGAATTGAAATTTACCTAAAGGCTCTAAAGAAATTAGTAGATAATAAAAAGGTTTTTAACTATACGCTATTTTCGGGCGAATCAAAATTTAATGCTGCCGCCACACATTGGGCGAACTTGTGGCCGAATTATTTGTCAAAACATTTGGCAAAATATTTGTAAATGATATATGAACTGTCAGTTGATTTAAAACTTGAGTCATATCTAAAAGAATACGATATTAAGATTGAAAATAAGGCTTGGATTGGAAAATGTGGAAGTTTTTAGGGCCCTATACACACTTTTACTCGAAACTATGCCCGATTAAAATACGAAATCTCGCTAAATAAGGCTAAAAGCGACGTGTTTTGTATGAAAATTAGTGTGTTAAAAGCTGGGCCAATAAGGCGATTGCAGACGAACTACCCGTTTGTGTAGTTGGGCCAATGTCTGGCGGCGGTATCACAATTTAAAAGAGGTAATAGTGTTAAGACAAAATTAATTCATGAGAACCTTGCACTAAAAATAAATATCACAAAAACCAATAAAATTTGACACTAAGTACTACTATTAGACCTATAAAATATGGAGTGCTCCATTAAAAATATGAGGTGTTCCATTTAAAATATATTAATTTTAATATGTGACACTTTTTATAAATTAAGGGTCTGAATTCTGGACCAATTATCCGAGAAAGTCTTATATCCCTGTTGTTTAACGATATATGACATAAATATGTATATAAGTGTTAAACACTATTTAAATATGCATGTCCTAAGAATATTTTAATGTATACAGAGTGCCCCAAAATAAAGTTATTGCTTAAAAGTTTTTTTCAGTATAGTCCCTATTTTTGTTTACAGATTAGGTTTCAGCAATAAATTTTGCATGTAGTACGCTATTTAATTTTGACATACTATTTCTAATTTACTAAGACTATCGTAAAAACAGGATAAAGGAAAATTAGCGTTTATTTATTTATTTATTTAACAAACAAACTAAGTGAAAAATTACAAATTACAAATTGTATACAATTGCCGAAAATATAATATAATTGACATATATGAGTGGAAGCAAAATGAATCCAAAGATTTGTGTTTGCTCCACTCCCATGACATTAAAAATACGTGCCTATAACTATAAATAAATGTAAAATATACTAAACCCACATATTAAATACCCACTTTAGAGATTTAACTAAATATTCATTGTTAGAAAAACACCATACAAAAAGACATTGAAAAATAAAAAACATAAACAATTTCATAAATTTTTCAATTTTAAACACAAACCAAAAGATATTTTGGAAAATTCGAGCAAAATTAGTTACAACCTAGTGTCTAATTTTAACATTAATATTTTTATTGAGTTTAGTTGTCAGCCCCATAGGTATTATGTTAGGTATTTTAGGTCCGACATAGGTAATATGCCTCTGAGTTCCAGAAAAAAACTGCTGCGGTAGAGATAGGTAATTTTACTTACAGCTCTGGTTTCGTGCACATGTGATACAACTTTATTGAAAAAAATATATATAAAATTAAACGGAAACAAATTAGTTATTTATAATACTTAGCTAGGTATTTTAAAATAAAAGAATAAATCTTTGAAAGAAGAAAAAAATGCACTAGATCTCATACAGGGTATTTCTAACAGCACGACTAATATATCAATATTTAAAATACTAAATCTCAACATCATGCATATTGGGCCATTTCTGGATTTTAAAAAGAAAAATTAGGTAAGTTTTATCAGCGATTCCTCTACCAAAAATGTAAGATTTTAAAGATATTTAAAGTTTTTGTTTTTAAATTAAAGATGAAATATATAGTATAAGTATTTTTGATATTCCTACAATTTTTTTGCTTTAAAAAAATGTAATATAAGTATGTTTATTTTTGGAAATAAAGAATTTATTGACCTCTAAAAAATGTACTGCATTAACAATGATTATTTTCTTCAATATAAAATAAACCAATCAAAAATCACCATATTTTGGATAAATTTTGTTTAGATAAGTGATTAAACCCCATGTTCTGTTTAACCGCGTATAAATTTCTGTCATCTAAATTAGTTGTCAACATTGAAAGAAAATGTCAAACTTTATTATCAGTAAAATTTTGTGTTGTTGGCTTATTGTAAGTTTTTAGAAAATAATCTAGCTGTATACCACTCGACCTACAAATTTAAATTGAATAAACTACCCAAATATTTTTTGTAAGATTGGCTTGGCAAACAGTTTTATGAACAATAATTTAAAAAAAAACCTCGACCGCTTCACGGTCTCGAATTTTTGATTTCAAAATAAAAACCCTTGACTCGTGTTTTTAATAAACTATTGTACATTTAACTATTTTCCAAAAAAAATCTTAATCAAAATATTGTTGGGTAGTTTAATTAATTAAATTTATAGGTCTTGTAGTACGAGATCCCGCTGCAGGATTGGTGTGCTCATCGACTTTTTGTTTAAAACCAAATTGTTATGTTTACTTATAGTTAAGAGAATATATATTTACTAGGGTGCCTATCAAAATTTGGCCGCCATTAGTTTTTTTAAATTATTTTTAATTGATTTTTGGTAAAAAATTTCGTTTATTTTGTAAATAAAATAACGTCTACATAACGGTAATTAATATCAAGATTCTAAAAAATCACGGTTGCCGTTGCGCACCTGGCCGCACCTCTTTGCAGCCAGGTGTAAACAGGTATGATTTCGATAAATTTATACGTTTATAACCTATTTTTATTAATTATATGTCAAATTAAAGCTAATTTTTTCTATTAATTATCATATAAAGTTGCTTAATTAAATCTGGCCGCAAATAAGGGTTACTGGCTGTTAAAGATAATAAATATTTAAGGTAGAGTGAAAGAGAGTTAGCGCGTAACATCATTTGTCAGACGAGGACAGCGATTGCCGGCTGTGCGACGCTTTTAAGCCATTGCGGCTTTAACGTCAGTTTTTAGGAAATAATTTAGCCGTATACCACTCGACCAAAAATTTAAATTGATTGAACTATCCAAATATTTTCTGCAAAATTGGCTTAAAAAAATAGTTTCATGAACAATAATTTAAAATAAAACCCTTGACTGCTTTAGGGTCTCGTGTTTTTATTAAATTATTGTAGATTTAACTATCTTCCAGGTGAAATCTCAGTCTATACCAGGTGACAACGAAATTACTATTCAGCAATTTATTTTCTTTAGTGCAACCGTATAGTTTTCAAATGTAGAAACGTTATATTGTATCAATTTTGGATATAATACCATCAGTGTATTACTTCCGGTTTAACTGGAAGTGACATAAACTTCTATATTTTAAATAAAACACCCTTAATATTCTTGTAGATTTTAATGCTACAGACCATTCCCAATATTAAACCTTAAGTATATCCATAACCTAACATTATTTAAAGTTAAAAAAAAGAAGGCGTTTGAAAATGTCCAAACGACCTCACAATATGCAGTTTTGTGAGAAATCAAATTAACGTCACAAAAAAATTAAAATGCTTTAAATAGTTATTTGAAAAGACTTTTACCTTTAGAGAGACAATTATAATACTGCTTCCTGTTTAACCAGAAGTGGTATAAAATTGAATCCTAGTTAACTAGTATTTAACCAGTAAGGCAATACATCCTCCTAAATTTTGTGAAGGGAACTATTTATATTTACTTTAAATTCGATATAGATTTCTTAACATTTTCCCCAAAAAAAACCTATCTAAAAATCCCCTAAAGCTATTCCCACAAGAGAATATAAAATATTATCCCTTTTATATGTTAGAATAAGATTTGAGGCAGATTTAATGTTTAAAAGAATGTAGCTAAGAGATTACCAAAAAGCCTAATGCACTATTCAATAGAATCCCAGCTTTGCGGTCAGTTTATCGGCAATGGAAGGTCATAGGTCAAGTAAAGCACCGTAAAAATGGCTTATATTCCAGCAGCGGGACTCCGTGTTCTATGGAACTCTACACCTCGCTTTCTATCGTAGATTTCTACTGGAGAAGTCGATAATTGTACTTTTAGTACTCTGTGTCACAATAGACTAAACATCGGAAATGTTCGTGTCTATATGCGTACTAATAGTTCTCTGTTTAACTGTGCAAGATGAAAAAGGACACACATACAGCTATTGCGAATTAGATTTACGGAATATCCTTATTGAGCAATTGAGTTTTTAAATTATTGTTTTTACCACGGAACAAAAAAAGGTTAGGTTTTAAATCGATTTTTAGTAAATTTTATTGTCTTTTACTCTTAGAGTCAACTTTGCACTATGGCATTAGCAGTTATTATGTCTATTGGATACCTTCTTCTTTTATGAAATTACTTTTTTCTGAAAAATACTTTAATTTTTTTTTAAATAAATTGCTATCAATGTTCCATACTGAATAATTTAAATCAGTAAATTAAAAATATTATGTAAACTAGAAAATTTAATTTCAAATTTGTATTTAAAGCTTATTAGCTAGCTTACAATTGTAAATCTTCGCAAAAATCAAGGTCACATTGGTTGGATGGTAAACACATGGCTGGAACTAAAATTTTATTTTTCTATCATTGAAAAACAATAAAATAAATTTGTGCATTCTAATAACACAAAACGAACCAAATAAATAAATAAATCATAGTAAACTAACGAACACCTTCATTTATTTTAGGGTTATATTCAACTTTTTAAAATTTTGGTAGAATTCGAAACGTTCGGAAACCTCGCTGATAGGCGACCAATTTGACCGACTTTAAGCGTGTTTTCTTGAACACAGAGTGCACTAAAGAAAATAAATTGCTGGATAGTAATTTCGTTGTCACCTGGTATATAATATATATATTTAAACAAAATAAATCCAAAAATTACCTAAATTAGCTCTCGGTGTATTGTCTTTCTCCGCTTCGCGTCGGGAGTCAACAAAACCTCCAGCTAAAATCTAAAACTGTTTTTCCTTGTATATTAAATATCTACTGGTCTAGTTTAAAAAAATGCAATTTTAAAGAAAAAAATTACACTATCGGATTAGACCGCTCAGAGAAAATGGCTCTGGCCACGGTGGCACCAAACCATATATTTGCCAATTAGGTGTGTACAGGGTCCGTCACGACGAGTTGAGTCGACAAGTATATAGGAAAGGCCTAGGAATATTTTTCTGAAAATTTATATAGGAGGGTAACTGAAAGAGCTCTCTTCAACAAAAATATTTTCAACTCCCGACAACTTCCGGTTACACCGGAAGTAGACATCAACTTCGTTATTTTAAATGGAATGTCCTATTTTTTTATAAAATTTTTGGAATCTACGTTAAATTTTAATACAACTTTGTATAAAACATCATACACCTAGATCTAGCCATTTTGCAGCAATTTCAGTTTTTTCGAAATATTTGACAGATGCAACCTTAGACAAAAATAACAATTTCTTGAAATTCAAACAAGATAGGCTAACTATTTTCTGACTTTGGATAAATAAGATCCATATCTTACCACTCACATGAAAATTATCAAAAAAAAAATATACAAGGTGCCCAAAAATTAACACCGTATTCTGATATTTTGAAAACTCATTTTTTTAAATGTCAACCTTATTTTTTTATAATTACAACCCTATATTTAAAATGAACGGTTTGCGTATAAAGTGGAAAAAACGAAATATTTCTATCTTTATTAGGACACTCAAAAATATCAGTTGGCTTTGGCATGAATGAATCAACAAAGAAAACAAAAGTTATTCTGACAACAAATAAAAATACTAGCAGTTTGACGTGTTTGTGTATCGAAAGTGTTAATATGCCTCGTTTAAGATTCAGTAATGAAGATTATTTCAATTTATTAGTGATATACGGGGAGTGTGACAAAGTAATTAAAAGAACCTGCGAAACCTTCCGCACACGATATCCGGATAGGCCAAATCCCACGCATGACAGCCTTACGCGACTCATTTATAACTGTAAGACACACGGGCAATTTGTTGAAAAATATAACAGGAGAAAACTTGTTGTTGACAATGATGAAAATGAAGTTACAGTCTTCGCCTACTTTAGAGTGTATCCTGGAAATTCATTAACAGATGCGGAAAGAGATTTGGGAATTTCTGAGAAAAGTGTTCACAGGATTTTAAAGAAACATGACTTCTATCCGTATTCGTATAGATTGGTACAAAATTTAAGACCAGGTGACGATCAGAAAAGAATAGATTTTTGTGAATTTATTATAATTAAAACACAGGAAGATGAACGTTTTTTACAAAAATTAATTTGGACGGATGAGGCAAAATTTCAGAAGAACGGTATGTTTAATCGAAAGAACTCCCATTACTGGAGTGATACTAATCCTCAACTCTTTCGTGAAAGGCAGTTTCAAAGTTATTGGAGTTTTAATGTTTTTGCTGCAATAAAAAATGACGGTGTGTTAGTGGTACATTTCTATGATGAAAATTTAAATGGTAAGCTTATAAGAGATTAAAAGCTTAATTGTATTTCAATTTCTCCTTTATTTTAGGGGAAAGATATCTCGAAATTTTACAAAATTATATAGACCCACTAAACCTGGACTGGAATCATCTGTGGTATCAACACGATGGGGCCCCATCTCATAATAGTGTGCTTGCAGACAACTTTTTACGAGCTCACTTTGAGGATCGTCGGATAGCAAACAATGAGCCCCATCAATGGCCGCCACGTTCGCCGGATATCACTCCCTTAGATTTCTTTGTCTGGGGTCGTATTAAGAATACCGTATATGCCACGCCGATCACAACAAAAGAAGATTGTCAGGAGAGAGTTCGTAACGCGTTCCGACTTTTGCCTCCGCAAGACATTCAGAATGCTACTCATGGTGTTTTTTTAGAAGAATTCACAAATGTTTAGAAGTTGGGGGACACCAGTTCGAACATTTGCTGTGATTAACTTCATCTTTTATATCAGCGGTTCTTATGTTGTGTTAATTTTATTAATAACGTACGTTTGGCGAGCAAACTTGTTAGTTTTAGCGTGCCTAATTAACTCGATAGCTTTTGTTTTTTGTTGATTCATTCAAGCCAAAGCCAACTGACATTTTTGAGTGTCCTAATAAAGATAGAAATATTTCGTTTTTTCCAGTTTATACGCACACCGTTAATTTTAAATATAGGGTTGTAATTATAAAGTGCCCTTCTTTTGTAGCGTAGAATCCATTGGCGAAGAAAAAAATAAGGTTGGCATTTAAAAAAAGAAGTTTTTGAGTTTTCAAAATATCAGAATACGGTGTTAATTTTGGGCACCTTGTATATTTTCTTTTTGATAATTTTCATGTGAGTGGTAAGACATGGATCTTATTTATCCAAAGTCAGAAAATATTTAGCCTATCTTGTTTGAATTTCAAGAAATTGTTATTTTTGTCTAAGGTTGCATCTGTCAAATATTTCGAAAAAACAAAAATTGCTGCAAAATGGCTAGATCTAGGTGTATGATGTTTTTTACAAAGTTGTATTAAAATTTAACGTAGATTCCAAAAATTTAATAAAAAATAGGTCATTCCATTTAAAATAACGAAGTTGATGTCTACTTCCGGTATAACCGGAAGTTGTCGAGAGTTGAAAATATTTTTGTTGAAGAGAGCTCTTTCAGTTACCCCTATATAAATTTTCAGAAAAATATTCCTGGGCGTTTCCTATATACTTGTCGACTCAACTCGTCGTGACGGACCCTGTATATAGATAATGAAAATTTTGTAAGCAATAACAACAGTGTAGGTACTTATCTATAATGTTTTTATAAAAAATTAGTTTTTTGTTTTCTTTGTGTTAAGCTTTAACTTTTATGGATATAATATTATTATTTAAAAAATCTGAATACCTAAGGCCTATAAAAATATAATATACTAAGTTATATGGTTTCATTTGTTAAAAAATGTTTTATTTTTTAGTTAAAAATAATTTAATTGTTGGGAGGCCTTGTCCGCCTTAGCTGGGCGACGTTATCCAACCTATTAGGCAACTTCTCCCATTGATAGGGTTTTAAAAACTTTTAATTTTTTTTTGTTTATTTAAAATGTTTACTTAAAGGTCACTTATCCAAAAATTAAACATATATAAAATATAAACCATAGATTTGAGCAATCCATGCCGTTTTTAATAGAAACTGATATTCCCCAATATTTAACTTTGCTTAGGTGGAAGGGGCTAATTTTTAAAAGTATCTATGTGGTTTTTCAAAACTATAAGATCAAACTTCCGGGAGTTATTCAGTGCAACAGTAAAAACAATTTAAGTATGGGAACCCATGTCTGGAAAAGTGTCACTACGGCACTACGGCCCTAAGACGCATTAAAATTTAGGAACACGATAAATTGCTTAAATATGATTAAATACATTTAGTTTTGCTTTTTGTACATGATAGCATACCATCAATTAATAAATAAAATAAAAAAATTAACATTTTGAACAATTTTTGTGTTGTACTGTTGCACTGAATAACCCCTAGAAGTTTGATCCTGTAGGTCTGAAATACCCTGTACAACTACTACTCTAACTACTGAAATTTTCTTTTAAAAATTAAAATGGAGTTCAATAATCTGCAGACTAACCACAGAATTAAGTAGACTGTTAAATTTGTCATTAGTTTGGTCAAAAGACCGCGCCTGTATTAAACGAGGGATCCTTTTATAGGTTAATTAATTAAAGTGTATAATAAATGAATATCCTTTAATACAGAAAACAGTAAAAATTATTTTTAGTCAAATAAATTATTTATTTATTTTACACATTATTTTAAAAGAAAGTACAAGTTATCAAACCTACTTTAATTTATTTAACATTTATTTCCCCATATAATAAAATGTATTCCAATTCTGCTGTAATTTTTTGCAAGATCTTACAAGAACTAAAAACCATTAAAACTTTTTTTTGATAGAGAGAGTTACAATTTTGCATAATAATTTATAGACTTCAAATCTAAGAAGAATATATTTCACAAAAGGCGAATGGTTCACTGCTCTAATTCAGAGAAAGACATAATATAAATAAACATACGGTGCTTTTTTAAATTCAGGATCATCATCAACATAAACCAGATTTTCAATAAGAAATGACAGATAAATATTTCAAACTAACAGCTGGGCGCTGCTCCGTTTTGAAAAAAAACTAGAAACGGAGGTCTTGTGGCGCATCACTTTAAGTGAAATGGGTGTGGCTGTACACGTAAGAATGTAGAGGAAAGAAATAAAACTTTTATATTTCGTGCTCAAGATTTGCACAAAATACAAAAGTTTCATTTCGTCCCTCTGCATCATTTTAAAGCTTCTGACGATCACTTTATAGCCCCAGGTATGAAATCAATACTTTTTACCTACTACAAACTGGCAGTACTTTGAAAATACCTAAATACCTCATACCCTAAAAGAGAAATAAATTGTTTATTACCTCTATTTTAAACAATACCATAATTTATAAACTTAAGCTTAAAATTATTAACATTTACTTGTAAAAAAAAGAAGTTTAAACAGAATTTTAGGTATACAATAATTTTTCCTAGAGTTCTCTCTAATTAAACAAGGTATTTTATGAAATGTTTTAGTACTTATAAAGAGATCTATTCAAATATTCAGATTTTTAGCGCTATACTAATTTGCATAACTCAAAATCTTCTAATTAGGAAAAGCTGTTGAAACCACGTGTGCCAGATTCTTAAGTAGAATTTAAAATGCGTACTTGAGTCTTGCGGCTTTCTACTTTGCGATGTGTTTGAACTTTTGCATACACGTAAAATTATTTTACGAATTTCGGTAAATTACGAAGATTTTTGTTATTAAAAATAATTTCAAGAAAAATTATAGGTTGGCGTAAAAATAAAAGGGGTTTTCACCACAAGTGAAAAGGCCCTGGCTTTAAGGATTAACTTATGACTTTCCCATTGACTTAAAATTGACCTGGGGACCACATTTAAGCAAAGTTATTTAGAAGGCAAAAATTACCCTGGGTAGATGCCGTAGACTGCGGCAAAAATTCGGGACGGGTCCAAAGATAAACTTGTGGTTGTACAAAATGGTTGTAAGACCAATGATAACCTACGGTTCAACTGCCAGGGGTGCAAAGACGCTACAGAAGACGACAACAAGGCAATTACAAAGTGTACAAAGACTTGCTTGTCTATGTATTACAGGGGTCATGAAAATGACCCCTACTGCAGCTCTGGAAGTGCTCCTTAACCTACCGTCCCTTCACATATTCATACAAAATCAGTAAAAGCGGTACAATACCATCTTAAACAAGGCCAGGGTTTTGTTATAAGACAGGAAAGGGCAATACAATGGAGATTTAAGGAAGATCAAAAGTCATCTCACTGTGTGAGATGCCTTTGGACAAAATGGTACCAAGCTATTGGCTAAACAAAGGTTTTCGAACAATTTTACCAGATAGAAAGGACTGGGAGGGAGGCCCCTTCCTTTAAAGCTGACCTAATCTGGTATACAGATGGCTCCGAAAAGGACCAAGGAGTTGGAGCAGCTATATATGGACACAAACCAAGGACGAAAATAAACATCGGTCTCGGACAACACCCTATACGGTGTTTCAGGTAAAAAGTGTAGCCATAGAATAATGTGTTGGGAAAAACACCATCACTAAACCGTAGTAATTTATTCGGACAGCCAGGCAGCTATTAGGGCGATCAGTTCATGCGAGATCAGCTCTAAGCTGGTGCAGGACTGCGTTGCCGCCCTAGAGGAGGCGGGTGTGTCCAACAAGCTAACTATTGCCTGGGTACCAGAACATAAGGGCACCAGGGCAATGAGAAAGTCGATAAACAGGCAAAGGAGGGTACAGGCAGAACAAAGGTAGGCCCCAAGCCCTACTGTGGATTCCGTCATGCCAAGCAAGTTTATCTATTAGATCATGGATTATAAAGGAATTCCAAGACTAGTGGATAAGGCTACCAGGGCAGCGTCAGGCAAAAAAATCATAAGGGGATACTTGCCTAAATTTACGCAAGATCTGAATTACAACCGGAAGGCAGTAAGAATTATATTGGGTCAACTAACAGCTTACTGCAGACTAAATAAACACCTAAAAGCAATAGGCCTGGCAAAAGAAAATCTATGCAGGTTCTGCCAAGAAGAAGAATAAACCGCAGAACACATATGGTGCTTTGCGAAGCCCTTTGTCGTCTGCGGTTTAGAAGGCTGGAGTGAGAACAAACTTCAGCAGGTTGCAGTGTTAGGGGACTACAATCCACCAAGCTAATCTAATCTAATCTAATCTAATCTAATCTAGCCATTACTCGCAAGTGTGTTTGTGTCATTTATTTCACTAAAGCTATTTTTTTCTGACCCGTACCGTTCATCCGATACCGTCGTATGTACGGATACCTTTTTAGGTTATAGCTCAAGTTACAGTGTCGTGTAGCTTTAGTAACTGATGTTCCAAAGGGGCTAATGTACTAGTACGAAATCCTAAAAAAGTGATTTTTAACCCATCAGTTTACTGGATAAAACCTGTTAAATTTTAAAGATGGTATAAACAGAGGTATTGCCATTGGGTTGTTTAATATATCTTATATAATGGCAACCTTTACTTTTTAAAACTCATACTAATGTAATTTAACAAAATATGTATTTTAAAATAATAAAAAATGTTAAAAAAAATGATAAAAATGTACACAACTGTAATTATAAAAGTAAAGAAAAAATATTTATTGTACAGACTTAAGAATATATTATTATTATTTTTATATATTCATAAATAATTTTTCCAACAACATAAATAGCCCGTAAAATCCGTAAAACCAAAAATATAACGTAAATGCACCAGTAATCAATAAATTGTAAGAAATAACCAATAGAAACTAAAACGTTAATTCAAAAGGTAACAAAAAGTCTAACCGGTACATAAAAAAAAACGAAAAATTTGACGGTTTTTGCAGAAAGCAAGAAAATTTGTTGGTCATTCAAATTCAAACATTAATTCAATTTGACTCGCAGTACTCTTATTTTCGACCATGTTAATCCAATATGAGGGCAAGTTTATGAGAGTTACAAAAAATAGTCTGTAATACCAATAATTGGGCTTAAAATTCAGCGTAGATATTTTCTTTTTTCCAAGTAAATATCAAATCCCTATTTTGTAGACCCTTTTGACCATCAAATCTCATGGTAAAAATTTGGGTAATATCGGGCTTCTTTTAGTTTTATAAGTTTAGTGATAGATTAATAAGGTAGATATTTCTTCTATTGCAAATCATGTAGTGCCTTTTTATGCACCCCTAATACGGTTTAACTTGGAAAGTCCCAAACTTTTCGCTTTGTTTGTTCCTTTATTTATAATATATATATATATATATATATTTATATATATATATATATATATATATATATATATATATATATATATATATTATAAACGCCAACGTATCAGCCTCTCACCGCAGCGATCCGGGTTCGAATCTCGGTTCCTTCCACGGATTTTTAATAGCTCGTCACCTCACAGATGGTAGTGGCTGTGTAGTATTCTGCCAATTCTAGATAGTAGTTATTTTAAAAATAACGTCCGTGGTGGCACTACCGCGTTGTCTAAAAGGTGCTGTTAAATGCAAAACTGTATGTTTCAGTGCTTGGATAACGTTGACGGAACAGGGTAAAAATGGGTTAAACATCCAATAACCCGGCACTCACGGTACTTTGGTATTTAGGCATAAGCCTTCGTGAGATGTCAAAAAGATAAAAAAATCAAATATTTAAAATGTGTATTTTTGCATAGGTGAGTTACGAATACTCTATACATTTAAATTGATATACATTGGATGAGACCTAGAAACTACTTGAAGAAATTCTAACAACTATTTTCTTTATTTTTTTGTTCACTTTTATAGATTTAAAATAATATAGTGCGTCTCAGGATAGGTGTTACAATAGAGTAAGATTTTAGAGACCCCAGACCTACGTCATTTTACCAAAACTAAAATTTTAAGGATTATTAGTATAATGTATTGTCAAGAGGTATGCGTACCCACTACCTTAAAAGCGGGGCCATTTCTACGGTAAAGTAGCAAAGTTCGGTTTCAAATATGTTCTTGAGAATATTATGTAGAATTACAATTCACTATTGCCAGACACTTTTCGTGGGCCATTACTTCTACCAGACGTCTTTACTCTTATTCAAAAATTTGGTAAACTATATAATAATTTGTAAAATATTATATTACAAGATTTATATTGATTTTTTAAGAAAAAACTATACGCCACTACTTTTTCTCAGATCAATAATATTTTTAAAATACCTATTTACCTTAGAGTGAATTTGGTATCTTAATATTTTTTCTATAGCGTAGTTTACCTAATTTTTAAATAACATTCAAGACATCTGGTAAAAGTAAATAAAAAGTTTCTGGAAATAGTGAATTTAAATTATACATAATATACCCAAGAACATATTTGAAAACGAACTTTGCTACTTTAACGTAGGTAAGCACGTTTTTTATGCACCTGTAATTCGCACTACCTAAGAAACGCCCCCGCTTTCAAGGTGGTGGATACGCCTACTTCCTAACAACACATTATAATAATAATCCTTAAAATTTCAGCTTTGCTACAATGACGTAGAATCTTGCACTACAAGAGGACATATGGACAAAATTTTTTTTAATTTCAAATCGACATTTTAAGGAAAACTGGTCACATGGTCTAAAACTAAGAAGTACAAAATTTTACTCGTACTGGTATTATACAGGGTAAGTTATAATAAAAGATATGAAAAACACCCAAGAGTAAATTACTTTTAGTTTTAAAAATATAACAGAATTCTATACAGGGGTTTATTTGGAGCGCTGATTACGAATCTACTCTAAGAATGTTTAGTCGACGTTCTCGTCGTTTAAAAAGTAACCTATTATTATATTGGGCCGTAAGCTCTTGCTTATAAGTATAAGCATTTGCTTCTTTTTATTTATATGGCTCATTTTCCGTTCTTACAACATTCGTGCTGCGATTCGGGATCAATGTTTCTAGTAGGCGCTAGACGTTAGTCCAAAGTAATGAAATAAGGCGTGCGAAAACAATAAGCATACTGCGTATTTACTTAGGACTATTAGTAATGTTAAAAGTCTAGACAATAAACACATTGAGAGTTGCACATTTCTGGAATTTGCTTTTCCTTAAATGGAATTTAAAAAATAGTCTTACAACTATTATGGCTGGCAAAGCGGAGGAAGAAGAAGTGGTTTAGCTTTGGAAATTTTAAAACCGTTTCTAAAAGTTATGAATACTATTGATCATGATCTATTCAGTACAACTAGCGTTGGATCTTTTAAATTTTAATCCACATTTAATGGTTAAGAATGCAAAGGCCCTTGTAGCAGTAAAATATATACAGGGTGTTAGTAAATAAATGCAACAAACTTCAGGGGGTGATTCTGCATGAAAAAATAATGAGAGTTTGCTCTATAAACGTTTGTCCAAAAATGCTTCATTTCCGAGATACGGGGTGTTAAAATTTTTCTTAAAAACTGATTATTTTTTATTGCTCTAAAACCGATCGAAATATGCAAATGAAATTTGGTGGGTTTTAAGAGGTAGTTATTACGCATTTTTGACATGCAAATAAAAATTTTGTGTTCATGAGTGGCGCGCGTACGGGTAATAGTCTCAATTTTTTTAAAGAAAAAAGTGGTACGCCACTGAGATATTTTAAATTAAAAATTATTTTTGAATACCTTGCTTAATTTGTGAAAAAAATCTCTCTTGCCTTTTTTTCGTATGAGGCGTCGTTTTTATGCAAAAAAATAAAACATCATAAGCGGTATTTTTCTTTTCTTTTATATTTTTTTATCTAGTAGGCTACTGTCAACATTTAGATACCTAATGTCAAATTAGCGTTTTACAAGTTTCTAAAGTTATTAAACTTTTAGTTTTGGCTATAACATTATTGTTAGTTGGTTATTAATTTTACTTTTGCCGAAAAAATGGAAAATTATACAAATGCGGAATTTTCAGACATGCATTTTGTCTACGGTCGATGTAATGGAAATGGTCGGCAAGCTCGACGATTGTATGCTGAGTTGTATCCAGGACGTAGGGTACCCCATCACACACTATTTGCTCGTCTTCACCAACGTTTGCGGGAAAATGGTACAGGGTGGCTCGAATTCGACGCTCATCATTGGGATTTCCGGAAACCGTAAGAGATACAGAATCGGTTAAATGGAGGCAAAGTTGCGCAATTTGATGCTCAATAAAATGGCGTTTTGCTTTTTAAAAATTCGAGTACTTCCGAAGAAATTCGAAAAAACCGGAATTTTAAATTTTGGTTTCTATTGTTTCCTGGCTATATTTGTTAAGATAACTCAAAATGGAAAACACGTTTTCATGGCAACTTTTTCTGCTCTATAATTCAGTGTGATTAAATATTGAATCTGACGTTTCGGCTTCTGGCGACCATCATCAACTTATTTTTTTAAATACGGACCTGATATTTTTTCAATTTAAGTAAATCCTTTCATCACTCTTAAAACACTATATATCGCCACTTTGATATTTTTTGACGTTTCGTACAAAAATTCCATCACCAGAATATTGCATATTTATTTAACCATAATACGGCCCTGAACTACATTTTTAGGTAAGAAGGTAAAAAAAAAGAATAAACTTATTACATATTCGTAATCTTTTATTGCAACTCATTGATATCTAACAGCGGAAATTACTTTATTAAACGAAAATTTCATGAATATTAGACATAAGATACAAAAAGGTAGACAACAAATCAGCTTACATAAACAATTTGTAATACTATCTTGATGCCCATATTAAAAATAAACATAATTTAATCACTATTATAAGTGTTCAAAGAGATAACCTTTCGCCTCGATGCATTTACTTGCTTTGCATTGTATTTTTAATACAGCTCGATTAATTGTTCTCGCAGGAATGGCAGCGACTTCCTTATCAAATTTTGTCGTAGTACTTAAAGGTCGTGAGGTGCATTTTTAAATAAACGGTTCTTAAGATATCCCCAAAGGAAATAATCTAGGGGACTAAAATCTGGGCTCCTAGCGGGCCATCTTGCAAAACCATTTATTAGGAAATATATGGTACAGGAATTGAGCTACTTTCCTTCCATTGTGGGCAGGAGCTCCGTCTTGCTGCTACCATATTTCTTGAAATACTGCCAAAGGTTGATTATCTAGGGCGTTAAGGTCCCTTCATAAACGAAAGGTCCAATAATTTTGTTCTTCCACCTACCAATCCATACATTAAATGAAGTTCTCCCTTGAATTCGTACCTGCTGGTTAGTTTCTGTTAATAAAGTAATTTTCGCTGTTAGATATCAATGAGTTGCAATAAAACATTATGAATATGTAATAAGTTTATTCTTTTTTTACCTTTTACCTAAAAATGTAGTTCAGGGCCGTATTATGGTTAAATAAATATGCAATATTCTGGTTATGGAATTTTTGTACGAAACGTCGGAAAATATCAAAGTGGCGATATATAGTGTTTTAAGAGTGATGAAAGGATTTATTTAAATTAAAAAAATATCAAGTCCGTATTTAAAAAAATTAAGTTGATGATGGTAGCCAGAAGCCGAAACGTCAGACTCAATATTTAATCACACTGAATTATAGAGCAGAAAAAGTTGCCATGAAAACTTGTTTTTCATTTTGAGTTATCTTAACAAATATAGCCAGGAAACAATAGAAACCAAAATTAAAAATTCCGGTTTTTTTCGAATATCTTCGGAAGTACTCGGAATTTTTAAAACGCAAAACGGCATTTTATTAAGCATCAAATTGCGCAACTTTGCCTCCATTTAACCGATCCTGTATCTCTTACGGTTTCCGAAATCCTAATGATGAGCGTCGTATTCGAGCCACCCTGTACATTTAAGAAACAAACGGCTGACTGCGGGCGTCATCGAGAATTACGAACTGTGCAACTAGAAGAAGCAGTTCTCGAGTTAATTGCCGAGTCACCTGAAACAAGTACTCGAAAATTGCCAACATATTGAATGTAAGCAACTTCACTGTATTTAAAATTCTTAAAGAACAGCAGTTGTATCCGTTTCATATCCAACGTGTACAAGCTTTTACTACCTAGAGACTTTTTTCCGCGCCTATTTTTTTGCCAGTGGATTCTTCATCAAATCGCTCAAATTCCTAATTTTTTAAATGGCGTTTTGTTTACTGATGAGGCGAATTTTGGACGACATTGTATACGAAATTTCCATAACAATCACTTATGGGCTGAGGAAAATCCACATGGAATCTTTGAAGCTCATTTTCAGCATGAGTTTTCAGCAAATGTATGGCTTGGGGTAACTGATCATTATTTAATTGGTCCATACTTCCTCCCACAACGATTAACAGGCGAGGCTTACCTTAATTTTCTACAGGAAGAGTTACCTGTTCTTTTTGAAGAAATTCCTTTACAGTTAAGACACAACTTATGGTTTATGCATGATGGTGCACCAGCTCATTTTAGCATTAATGTTCGTAATCATTTAGATACTGTATATCCAAATCGTTGGATAGGTAGGGGAGGTACGGAACATTGGCCTGCTCGATCGCCGGATTTAAATCCCTTAGATTTTTGCATTTGGGGTTTTCTTAAATCATTAGTTTATTCCACTCCCGTTGAAAATGCTGATGACCTAAGGAATCGAATTATAGCCGGCTGTGAGACAATAAGAAATACACCAAGAATATTTGAGCGAATACGACAATCAATGAGGCGAAGAGTTGAATCTTGTATTACATCTGAGGGAGGTCATTTTGAACATTTGTTGTAGCTTTGCGCCTATTTAAAATGTTATTAGTGTTATATTCTGTAATTGTTTTGATTTAATGTAATTGTACGTATTAAAAAAATGAAAAATACCGCTTATGATGTTTTATTTTTTGCATAAAAACGACGCCTCATACGAAAAAAGGCAAGAGAGATTTTTTTCACAAATTGAGCAAGGTATTCAAAAATAATTTTTAATTTAGAATATCTCAGTGGCGTACCACTTTTTCTTTAAAAAAATTGAGACTATTACCCGTACGCGCGCCACTGATGAACACAAAATTTTTATTTGCATGTCAAAAAATGCGTAATAACTACCTCTTAAAACCCACCAAATTTCATTTGCATATCTCGATCGGTTTTAGAGCAATAAAAAAATAATCAGTTTTTAAGAAAAACTTTAACACCCCGTATCTCGGAAATGAAGCATTTTTGGACAAACGTTTATAGAGCAAACTCTCATTATTTTTCATGCAGAATCACCCCTGAAGTTTGTCGCACTTATTTACTAACACCCTGTATTAGGTGTTTCTTAAAGGTTGTTTTTCTTGTAGCTTTTATTTCAAGGATAAAAAATTAAATTTAGTATGTAAGTATTTACCATAAAAACATTGATTATTTTGTTTTATGCCACTTCTGGTTTAATCAAAGATAACCGAACAACTGACAACCTATATTATATTTTTGGATATTTTTGTGTAAATAATAAATTATTTTAAAAATAACCTATTTCAAAAATATCCAATGTACTATTTCAAAGCAAAATGCATGCAAGAAAGAAAACCTATTTTTTTTTAAGTAGGTAAAAAATACAATTAATAAATAAAATGAATTCTATTAAAATGCATATTAAAAAGAAAAAGAAAACACTTCGAGCACCAAATTAATTTTGTTTTTAATTATTTGGTTTGGTAAATTATTGATTCAGTTTAAATTTTTAATTTAAAGTTTTTTAAATTATATATTTAATTTTTCTATGACTATCTTAAAACGGTTTAGTAGCTATAAAAAATCATCTTTTGCTTTTACGACTACTTAAAAAAAAAGTTTTCAAAGTACTTAACAAATTTTTTTCTAATAGAATAAGAGTGACTTTTTAATATATTCGTAACAGACTCGTCAAAAGAAACTCGCCTAGGAAGCTTTTAAAAGTGTTCCTATCATAAAGTACATTTTATTACTGCCTTAGGGACTATACGTACTTCACTAAGAAAAACAATAATAATTTTTAAATAATTTACCATTAACTGAAACACGATAACCATTTTTTTAACATCCAAATGGTTTAAATAAGAAAGTTAAAAAAATAATAACACAAAGCCATTTTCTTAAGATGAACTAAAAGCAATTTCAAATATAAATGCAATAGAAACTTTTATTCGTTTTCCAAGTGCTGTTCGAAATAAAATTGAAAAGTACTTATTACTACAATGTTATGTTGCCATAGCAGATTTTTATTTTTATTTATAGGATTTATTGCGTTTAAGTATTTATATTGTCTTTTTAACAATAACAATTTACGTTTACAAAGATTTTGAATTAGATTGTTTATTAAAAAGAAACATGTTGAAATAAATGCAAAAACTTTTTATGATTTGCAGTGATACAAGAAATTTGTCTTTAGAGAACATAATGTGCGTGTTTAAAATAAATAAGTATAAGAGGTGTTGTACAAAGTTGGTAAGAAAATTTAAGAAAAACTCTACATCAGAAAATATAAAAAACAAGTCACATATGCATAAGGTAATGCACTGTTTTCTACATACAGAAAATTAGTTTTTTTAAAAAATTGTATGTTTTTAATATTTTTAATATCTCTTTTCCAAATGTATTATAATATAGCGGTATTATTTAGAGATTTATTAGGCGCCTTAGGATTATATTTAGCATCTTAAGCAGTACCTTTACAAATATTGTCTGATACTGACAAAAACATGGTAATGTGCTATTAACTTTTGTTAAAGCTTTATATTAAATTTGGTTTAAAAAGGTAAAAATTGATCTCCTAAAACTTTTACATTATTTTTATATTTTACTCAGTTCTTAATTCAATATTGCGTTTGTCGTTATTAATAGGTGGTTCAGTCACCTTTTTTTTTGACCTAGTTTAATTTTTTTATATATTTTTATGATTTTTTGTTCTTGTTACATTTATTATTTTAAATATTGGGTCATTGCTTGCTTGTAATCTGCCAATAAGCAAAATACTGTCGTCAACAGTTTAAACAATAAAACCAGAAAAATCCACATTAGGTACGTCACATGTACACAAAATTCGAACCCAAAACAACCAACCAACCAAAAAGCAGTCGCCACCAACAAAGGTAACTCACGTTACGTGTCAATTACGAAGCCATTTTACCATATCCCAAAAAAGTAAAATTGTCATACGGCCAACAACTCAGTTATGGAAGTGGTTGATTTCTTAAGAACCGACCGCGACGGACATTTTTTAAGCTTTTTAAACTTTAAACTATCCAATTGAACATATTTGTTTTTTGTCTTTTTATGCTTACAGTAAAATTTAGATTGGATATTATTCAAAACACCATCATTTAATAAAAAATATTATTTCCCTAATTTAGTTATTCAAGTGACGGTTTTTCCGATGGACTTATTAAATTTTTAAAATTAATTAAAAGGTAATATTTTTAATTAGGTGGACTGAAACACATCAATTTTTATTTTTGGGGGACATAATTTTTGTATAATGCTTAAGTTGTTTACGGTTATCCCCTCTCCACAGCAACACTGGCGTCAAAAATTTTAAACGGAAAAGGGAACCAAATGGTAAGCTATCATAAAGGACTAGAAATTTTCTTTTTAACAGGCTTCAGTTTTTTTAAAATTGGTTTAGTAGTTTTCAAAAAAATGTGCTTTAAAGACCTGTTGTTTTAAGCCCCTGTAACTATTTACTATGGCACTCTGTTTGCTACGTTTGAACATCTAACCTATAAATATTTTTAACTTTTAATTGAGTGCCATAAATACGATAAAACTCTTAATTTTGGCCCAAGGAGTTACAGAAAAGTAGATGTAACTATTAATTTTGCCGTAACTACTGGATCCAAAATTTAAAGTTTACATTCATGCTACTTTAGATTAAATATTAAAAACTTAAAATATTAATAAGTGATGTCTAAAAAATTAGCAAATTTGTTTGTCGTACTCGGAGTAACGTTTCCCATTCAAATAAATAAAAAATACCGGGTGTCCTATTTTAAATAATTCGGTTAAGGTCGTTTCCGGCTAAACAGAAAGTAACAGAAAACAACTAAATTTATAAAATAATGCCTCTTTAGGTTATATACCTAGGTACCAAATTTTATTTTGATATTTAAAAAAACAAAAAAGTTACAGGGCCTAAAGGACCAGGTATTTAAGGTTTAATTTCCCGAAAACTACTAAACCGATTTTGAAAATTAAAAGTCTGTTCAAAAAATAATTTAAAACCCTTGAAGATAAGGTATCACTTGCTCCCCTTTTCCGTTTAAACTTTTTGACATTTGTGTTGGTGTCGAGAGGGGATAACCTTAAACAAGTAAATTTTGATACAAAAATACTTCCCCAAAAAATAAAAATGTACGTGTTTTAGGATTTTTAAGTGTAAAAAGAACCAAATTATGTGGGGTGGCTCGTTTTAATTTAAATGCACTGTATATTGGAAATAGGTTGCGACACATCCTGGACTTTAGGCGGCTCGAAGTCGGGGACACATAAAAGGACCATACCCCACCGAAATATTATATATATATCAATACTGAGTAAAGTCAAAGCCACTGACCGTCCAGTGACGTCTAGAATTTGCGCATTTTAATATGCATTGTTTTAAAAGTGATATGTATTGGAAGGTGTAATCCCTGATCTACTTCATTTTAAGTTATATTATTTGCAACTTAATAATAATTAAAAACTCGTTGTGTAAACGGTTGTCTTGGTAATACAATAAACTGTACATCCCGGCACTGATGTTAACATTTATCTCATTAAATAACATGGCCAAAAATGGTAGACCTGACGTCAACACACGTCAAACCAATATGGCCGAATATCGCGCCCCCTTTATAGAGGGAATTTGTTTTAATTTTAACTTCTGAACAGTTGCTACAGTCCCAATAATATTTGGGCAACTAAATAAACCCATAGTAATGCTTGTTTCCATAGGTAAACGGCTGTTTAGTAAGTCAAAATTATACAGGATGCAACGATTTTATTTCATTTTTTTCATTTAATGTATGCATTTTTTTTGCTTTGACCGCTTAATACTTACTTTGACCGCTTAATACTTACTTAAATCGATTTATCGATATACCTTAACCGTTTTTTATACAATCACATTTTTAATCTAGTATGTAATTAATATTTGAACCTTATGGTTTTTATGACTGTAACCCTTACCATTTTTGGTAATATGTTTAAAAATTACATGTAAAACGTTGTGGTAAACTTGTCCGACAAAAAATGTGCCGCGTTTGCCCATTCCGACACCCAAAACATTAGACATTGACAGGGGCGGTTAAAGTGCCACTTCCATAAATGGCATATACATAAATATTCGTAGTAGACTCGTCATAAAGAACCCCACAAAAAATATTTTTAAAGTGTTCCTATCATAAAGTCAATTTCATTGCTGACCCAGGGAGTATTTTCTATAAATCATTAGGAAATTAGCAGACACCCAGTATTTGTGTATAGTTGTCTAAAACAAATAATTGATTTCCTAACCTATTAGCCACAAAAGCGTAATAGCCTTATCGGGAAGCCCATAATATTACTTTAGTTTAAAACAATATAATCCAATAATAATTGGAAAGGTTGATAAACTTTAAACTTAGTTTAGGCTGCCTTATTAGAGAAAAACGTCTACTCGAGGCATTATGTTTAAGTGGTAGCGTCAGACAAAATAATTTGATTATTATAATTGGATTTATTTTCCATCAACCCAAAATGCTCTAGTTAAATTATTGTTGTACTATACCAAGTTTTGGTTATTGCCTTTGATGAAAACTTTGGACGTTTTGCAACAATACTTGAAGATATAAATGATTTACCGAAAGTTGCTTTAACAAATGCCTGTGCTTTAAACATGGGTGCGCAAACGGATATATTTAATTACTACAATTAATACATACAATAAAAGTTATTTAACAAAAACTATTATTAGCTAAATATTGTTTTATGGTTAGTAAGAACTTTACCAACTACTTTAATTAAATAATATAATAAGAAACCCCCATAAAACAATGCGTGTACTGTTCTGGATAAATTGCCAATATTATCACCTGCGTAAACAAAAGTTTTGTTTTATGCGCAAAAAAACGATTTTGTAAGCTTTGATACCATTTATTTTTTGTCATCGCCGAATGTTTACACGAGGGCACCGAACGACCTATCGGCATTATCGGGCATAATTCATCAACACGTTGGCTGGGTTTTCTGTTCGTAGTATGAGGAGCACCTATTTGTTGACTGTGCGGGATCGTTAAGATTCAAAACATGCTTCTAGCCGCTGTGGATCTATTGTGAGTATATAATACTAAACAGGCAGAAGGTAAGTGCATTAAATTCTATTTAGGCAATTCATCATCTTTCTAAATTTTAACAAGTCTTATGGCCGTACTTTACTCAATTTTTTTAATCGTTCCCTAAATAACCCCTTGAAGGCGCGCTTGCGGCTACTCCGGTTGTATCGGTAGCATCGATCTCCGGAGTTAAGCAGTGAAGTGCGCGCCCATAACTTGGATGGGTGACCGGCGTTGTCGGTTTTGGGCAACGGCACGCGGTGTTCTGCTCGGGGGTAAACGAACGGACCGAGCAGCAACCGTCCAAGTTATGGAATTAATGGTGTGTGAATGAGAAGGGGTAGGGGTCAAGGTACAATAAGCCTTCAGGCTGCAGTGCACCACCTAGGGGGACGGTCGTCGGACCTGGGTGGGATGACCCCAAAAGGGTGAAAGAAAAAAACCTCTTGAAGAGCGATTTCTAATCTTTTTGTATAACTTGCTATTTTACATTTTGCAAATTTATTATTTAAGTTTTTCTAGATAGACTAAAAAAGACAAAAAATATGCTCAGATGATAACTACCCCAGCCAATTTCTTAGAGCTGATGCTACTATGTACAAAATAAAAACAACTTTATTACATTTTGTCGGTAGGTAAGTAACAAGTAAAACTTTATGTTGAAAGTAAGCTACCAGCTGTTCTTTGTACAGATAAAAAAAGATAAGAGATAAAAAAATATTATTACACAGACTATCCACGGATGGGGTTTACAAGAGCACAAATGGACCAAAAATGTTATTATTTAAAAAAAAGTCATTCTTTATAAAAAAAAATTCATGTAAAAATATGTGATTCACAAAAAGAAAATGTTAAATTTGTATAAAGGGTTAGCAAAAACATTAAAAACATGATTTTTCTTTAGGAGTATACTACCTTTATTTTCCATTTTATTTCAAAAATATAATTGGAAGTAGGTTTTTAAAATAAAATATAAAATTTAACAAAATAATTAAACGCCTTTCTATTTTAAAAATTTTTTTAGTAACAAGTATCGGCTCGGGTATATGGTTGACAGACGTAAGTGACAGGTACAGTCTGTCAACCAGTATCCATAGCCGCCTAGGTTCAATTCCTGGGTCGGTCCACTAGCAATGGACTGAATTGGAAGCATGTTCTAAGATTTTTGCATTATTTTTTTATATAATAAACAGTTAAAAAATTTCAGTAACAAGTATCGGCTCGGGTATATGGTTGACAGACGTAAGTGACAGGTACAGTCTGTCTACCAATATCCATAGCTGCCTAGGTTCAATTCCTGGGTCGATCCACTGGCAATGGACTGAATTGGAAGCATGTGTTAACAAATTTTTGCATTAATTTTTCCTAAAATAAACAGTAATAAGAGTTTTTTATTTTATATTATTAAAAGGAAGAGGATTTTTGGTTTGAAGTGGTTTTTCTTCCCTTTTTTCTTGATTTTTCACCTTTAGCGCCTTCAGCCAGGCTTTTTTCTTAGCTTTGCTCAACATTACATGTGGTTGGTTGCTCTAATTTTAATTACTAAAAAATTGATTATCCACCTAAAAGTTAGTTAACCCTAGCTTAACTAAGACTAGAATTAAGATAACCTTAGCAATAGTTCAACAAATAATCCTGTAAAAAAGATCCTTAAAAAACGCATTCACGCCAGCTTATAGGTATCAAATACCATCCAAAGAACATACACATTCTGCATAAATTAAAAATTTTTAAAAAATTAATTAGTATGGTTAATAATTGGTATTGATTTTGTGAAAATGCCAACTGTTCTTTGTAAGAAATATCTTCAATTTAATTACATGTAGCAGTAAGTAATAATTTCTTTCTTTAATTAATTTTTTATTTTTAAATTCCAATTTTAACTTATCTTAAAAGCTCGTTAAACTTATTTAATTCCATTATTGTAGCCCTGATGAAGAAAATAAAAATTTTCGAAAGCTTGGAGTAGCACAAAAGTAGTTTTATTCAACTAGCCCTCTAGGACCGATACCCCAAGATAATTAATCTGATTTTGTTGTTTAACTAGTCGGTCAAGACTACCCTTCTTCCTTTTTATATATATATATATATATATATATATATATATATATATATATATATATATATATATAAATATTTATATATATATATATATATATATATATATATAAATATATATATATATATATATATATATATATATATATATATATATATATATATATATATATATATATTTACATTGTATTACTTATTTATTGTACATTATTTATTTGACGAAACCGATACTGTTAATCAGTCCTATGGCTAATAAACAATTTCATTTCATTATTTCATTTCATTACCGTTATTACCTAACCAAACCATACAATTTTTATTAACTGAGGGCCTTTTTAACTTAAAATTAGTCATTTTCCACACTTGTAATGTAATATACTAATGTTGCAGATACGGTAACAGGTATTAACGTCTAAGCATTTGTTTGCAAAACCTACTTAAAAATAACTTAAAAAAATAGAAAAAATGCAATTTTTCTTTTAACTAAAAATTAAAATATGACATGTCATACATCATTGAATTTGTAATAAAAAATGGGATCAGATACAGGGGTACTTTTTTTCGACCCATATAAAAAAATTAAGTTGATGATGGTTTCTCGAAAACTAAACGTCGGGTATAAAATCTAAAAATACCGTCATGTAGTAGCTAAAAAGTGCCAATGAAAAAGTGTTATTAGTTTTTTTATATCTCTTCAAATAAAGCCAGAAAAAATACAATTGAAATAGTCAAATTTTCGTTTTTGCCAAATATCTCAGCAGGCCATGAAAATTTTTGAAGTTTTTAAACGGCTTATAAATAAGCTTTAAAAACACAACTTTTTCCTAATTTAACCCAAGCTGTATCTCCAATAGGTACTGAGATTGCCATGCTTCGGATCCTTATCTTGGACACACTGTATATATATATATATATATATATATATTATAATTGTATTTTTTTCTGGCTTTATTTGAAGAGATATAAAAAACTAATAACACTTTTT
Source organism: Listronotus bonariensis (assembly GCA_014170235.1). Lineage (NCBI taxonomy): Eukaryota > Metazoa > Arthropoda > Insecta > Coleoptera > Curculionidae > Listronotus > Listronotus bonariensis. The sequence continues at coordinate 112,046 of JACEGR010001946.1, read as the reverse complement.
CATTGGCACTTTTTAGCTACTACATGACGGTATAGATTTTATACCCGACGTTTCGTTTTCGAGAAACCAACATCAACTTAATTTTTTTATATGGGTCGAAAAAAGTACCCCCTGTATCTGATCCCATTTTTTATTACAAATTCAATGATGTATCACATGTCATATTTTAATTTTTAGTTAAAAGAAAAATTGCATTTTTCTATTTTTTTAAGTTATTTTTAAGTAGGCTTTGCAAACAAATGCTTAGACGTTAATACCTGTTACCGTATCTGCAACATTAGTATATTACATTACAAGTGTGGAAAATGACTAATTTCACACGAGTGAGAATATTGTAGCACGAGGGGTTAGCCGAGTGCAACAAACCCATGAGTGTAAGAAAGTCATTTTCACACGAGTACTGTACACTATTTTTCCTACGACCACAAATTACACCAAAAAAAAATTTAAGTTTGTCTTTACCGAAAAAATAAAAACAATTGAGAACTTTGCAACACTAGGGTGATTTTTACTTTGTAACACTAGTGTGATATGTACTTTTCCTCACTGCTATATTATACTGTTTTACCAATATTTTTACATCAAAAATCACCTACCTAGAAGCATTATATAACTTTTATTATTTTGGAATTTAAAAAGGCCCTCAGTTAATAAAAATTGTATGGTTTGGTTAGGTAATAACGGTAATGAAATGAAATGAAATGAAATGAAATGAAATGAAATGAAATGAAATGAAATGAAATGAAATGAAATGAAATGAAATGAAATGAAATGAAATGAAATGAAATTGTTTATTAGCCATAGGACTGATTAACAGTATCGGTTTCGTCAAATAAATAATGTACAATAAATAAGTAATACAATGTACCAAACAATAATGTTAAATAACATTTGTCAGATATCCATAATATGTATAAATAAAATAAGTAAAAACACAAACTAAAATTAAATTACAAATTCTTAAAATAAAGTTAAAAACTTTAAAAATAGAATAAAAACCCTATTAGGTATACCCATATAATTAAAACAAGAATAAAAATGATTGAAAAAAATTGAACATATAAAGTTGTATATAAACACTTACTCACACATAGTTTGCACCCATGTTGGCAAAATTACACAAAATTAAGAGACCACATTCATAAATTAGTTAAAAAATAAAATAAAATACATATGTAGACATTTAAAAACATATTTTTTAAGACTCAAAGTATTCACTTAAAGAGTAAAAGCCTTTATGTACAAGAAAACGTTTAGTTTCACTTTTAAACGTTTCAAATGAGGTAATACCTTTTATCCTTTCTGGTAACTTATTGTAACAAAGAATAAAATTATACATCGGAGACCTTTTGAAAAATGAAGTTCTATGGATAGGGATGCTGACAACATGACCATTACGCGTGTTATAATTATGGTCCCGTCCAAGTGTAGCAAAACAATTATAATTTTGTTTAACAAGCAGCACACACTTTTTAAAATATTATTGTCCCTAAACGTGGATCTACAGGACTCTAATAGAGCCAGTCCAAACATCAGGCGAATTATTCGTTTTTGTGCCAAAAAAACGCGATTAACTTCAAGCCTTTTCCCCAAGTCACAATATTGTTGGATAAATGACTGTACACCAGCGAATAGTATACAGTCAATAAACCATTTTTCTCCAGAGAAGATTTCATTTGAAAGATGGCATAAAAGGCAGAGTTTAGTTTTTACACACATGCTCGATATGACACCTAAAATTTAGGTTTTCATCAAGCCAGGTTCCTAAAAACTTCGCATGTGGCGAGAAGTCACAATCTAGTGACATAGGTCTATTTATATGTAAATTTAAAAAACGGTTTTATTAATATTTAGAATAAGCTGATTACGCTGGCACCAAGTTTCAAGCTCGTCAGATGCATTCTTAGCCATACACAATAATTCTTCGGGAGTACTTGCCGATAACGTAATTGTTGTATCGTCCGCAAACATAGTTAATTTTCCCTTAGTTATATAGTCCGGCAGATCGTTAACATACAACATAAATAAAAGGGGTCCTAAAACTGATCCCTGAGGCACACCCATTGACACATCCTTATAACAAGAATCGCTATTTTTGTATCTTACAAACATACTTCTATTAGACATATACGAATCGATAATGTCTAAGGCAGTTCCCCTTATACCAGAATTAAATAATTTGGTCAATAGAAAAGTCTTGTTTACCGTATCAAAAGCGCTGGTTAAATCAAATAGCATACATAACACATACTTTCCCTTATCCAATTCACTGTATGCAAAGTTCAATACATCATAAGAAGCTGTCTCGATTGATTTGTACTTTATGAAGCCATGTTGGCAGTGACTTATTATTTTGTTTTTTTGCTCCTTAAAGAACTAATGATAGAAATAACCTTTTCTTGGGTTATGTCAAGAATGACAATACTACGTTCTATAGACTTTATACTGGTAGGTGGCAGTGACATATTCTGACCGTAAGCCGCTAACAATTTAATGTGTGTAACCAAGCCAAAAATATTCGACAAAATGATCAGAAATTACTTGAGAAGTAGTAGATATTCTGTTTCCAATGCGCAAAGTAATGTTTAATTTTGTGTTTTTGTTATTTCGGTTTAAACTCTCATTTACACAATTCCATATTTCTTTGGTTTTGTTTGGGGCGTTATTTATTTTAAGTCTATAATAACCCTGTTTTGCTTTTGTTATATTAAGCCTATATTCCCCCTTTTTCTTACGATATAATTCATTTAGCTCTGCGCACTTAGTGCGACTCTGTAGATAATAAAGCTCGTCAAGTTCATTCCTTAGCTGCACCAAATGTGGCCCGTACCACTTATTTGGTTTTACTTTTAAATTACTTAAAGGTCTGCTTAATTTAAAAGGACAATTACAGTTTAAAAAAAAATTAGGGTGTCAATAAAATGGGACCAAGCGTCGTTTGCGTTCGAAAACTCAAATAAGCTCGACCAGTCCGTCGATCCTACGTCATGAGCAAAATTGTATAAATTTTGGGAACTAAGATTTCTGCTTAGGCTACGTTCGCAATTATCAGTATTTTCTTTTAAAGTATCAGAATAATTATACACATTTATTATGTGAGCAGAATGGTCACCCAAGTGGGGATTCACTATCCTGCACTTATAATTCTTGCTCGGTAGGTTGGTGCAAACATAATCAATCGCACTGACACACTGCTCACCAAATTGGTTACTAGCAATTCTAGTTGGCATAGATGTTGTAACATCTAAACTGAAAGATTTGAAAATATCACAGAGAATCGATTTTTAGTCGACTTGTTTAAAAAATTAATATTAAGATCACCGGTAACAATTATATAAGATGAAGACTTTAAAAGTAACTCTATAGCTTTAGCAAAAATATCAAAAAACATCTCAATATCACCCGTAGGGGGCCTATATGCACAGAGAATAGATATTTGTTTGGAGAATGTTACGCTACACATTTCAATACAGCATTCCACAGACATACTCTTTGGATATTTTATGGATTTTAAGTTACCCTTAGTACCATTCCTAATATATATAGCACATCCACCATGTCGGTAGTTTCTTCGGCTAAAATGGGAAAAGAGAGTAAAATTTGGAATATCTACACTGGCCACATCAGTGTTCGATAACCAATGCTCCGTTACACACAATATGTCAATCTTCTCAGCATCCAAAAATACAACTATACTATTAAGCTTATTAAGAATACTTTGGACATTCACATGACAAACAATACCACTATTACTAGTACAAGTCACAACAAGTGTGTGTACCCTATTCAATACTCCAGCAGATGTAGCTGGGATAGTTGTGGATACAGAAAATTTAAACTTTCGGTTTCATGAGATAAAAGTGGAGAATTTAAAGTATTTATTACGTTTTCCGATTTATTAATAGCATTTTCAATAACCTCTATCACAATATCTTTTGCTACACTAGTTGCAGATTCTGTAAGAGTATCAAGATTATTTGATGTATTACTTGTAGCCATGGGTTGACTACCAAATTTAGTAGTATTGTGATGTTCAGCAATATTAAAATGTTGTGACAAGGACCTTAATATACTTCTGTTATAAACTGGAGTGCACCGAACATAGTGCGCAATCAGTTTACACAAGTTGGGTAGACTTAATCGATAAAACCTAGATTTCTTTACATTTGTTATTATTCTAACGGATACATAAGAGCGAACGTCACGGTGAGGTGAACTTGAAATCCAAAAACCACGTTTTTAGAACGAAGGCACGTTATGGCAACAGCGTATAATTCAACCAGCAATCGTGCCTGCTCGAGTAATTTCGTAGTTTCGTGACGTTTAACCTTGAAAGAGAAAGTGTCCAAAACAATTTTATTTTACAATTTATAATAATTCGCAGTTGTTGCTTGGTACGCTATCCGGCCGAGCGCATAAAAAAATAACTTGCCTTTACTATCACCGGCTATCACTATATAGTATAAAATAAAGTCCCTTTTTCTGTCTATATGTATATATGCTAAGATCTTTAAAAGTATTTAACGGATTTTGAAGCGGTTTTTTAAATGGATAGGGTGATTCAAGAGAAAGGTCTATATGTATAATAATACAAAAAAACATATACAGAGTGTTTAAAAAAATAGTTTTTATTTAAAATTCGATATTGACGTTACTATTCTCAACGAATTTTGATGCGATTTTTTTTTATAGATAGAGTGATTTTAGAGAAAAGTTTATATTGACCTTAATATTCTCAACAGATCTTGATGCGGTTTTTTTCTATAGATAGAGTGATTCAAGAGAAAGGTTTATTTGTATAATAATATCTAAAAAAACATAGTGTTTAAAAAATTAGTTTACATTTAAAATTCGATATTACTCAACGGATGTTGATGCGGTTTTTTTTTAAATAGATAGAGTGATTTAAGAGAAAGGTTTATTTGTATAATAATATCCTTAAAAAAACGTTTACAGAGTTAAAAAAATTGTTTACATTTAAAATCCGATATTACTCTACGGATTTTGATGTGTTTTTTTATTAGATAGAGTGATTTAAAAGAAAGGTTTATATGTATAATACTATCAAAAAAACATATACAGAGTGTTTAAAAAAATAGTTTATATTTAAAATTCGATATTGACCTTACTATTCTTAACAGATCTTGATGCGGCTTTTTTCTATAGATAGAGTGATTCAAGAAAATTTATATGTATAATAACATCTAAAAGAAACATATACCAAGGGTTTTAAAAAATAGTTTACATTTAAAATCGATATTGACGTTACTATTGCAATTAAAAAAGTGTTTATACGAATTGTGTACAGCTAGCTATGGTTTATAAAAAAATATAGAATGGCCATACAGGGTGGGTCAAAAAGATGTTATATAAAAAAACCCTTAAAACTAAAATGCATTATTACGACGTTATTATACCATCTAGAAATTTACAAAATTGCTTAAATTTAAAGATTTACAAATAAGTTATTAGTTTTTTAAAAAATATTATACAGCAAGTATCAATTTTTTTATTATGTTTCTTTACACTATTCAACGGATATTGATGCGTTATTTTTTTAAATTAATGAAGTGATTTAAGATGACGGTTTCGTTAATATGTATACAGTGCATTTCTTTAATGTCCCCTCTCCTTTACTTTTGAATCAAATTAATTTTAAAAAGTTAAACTTTATAATATAAGATTGATGCATAAATACTAGATAATAGAGTGAAATTGACAGATGAACATTTCAAGATGGCGGCTGACGCCATTTTGAAAAAGAGTTAAATGGAAAGGGGGATCTTGTGGCACACCATTTTAAAGCTCCTAATGAGTACCTTATAATCCCAAAATATAAAGTCAATATCTTCTTCTAATACAAAATGGCAAATTTTTGTATATTATCCAAAAATTACGATCGAGGTGTCATTCGATTCGAAATAATGTATAGAAACTTTAAGAAAAAGTACCGAAAGAGGCAAAAGTTATAAACAATAAATTAAAAAAGTATGGATTTGGTTTGTTTTAAATATCCTAAAAACTATAAAAGATAATTAAAATTTAAGCTTTAAGATAAAGATATTTCCTAAACAAAAATGTTGTACCTTCCGGAACTGTATCCTAAATATTTTAAATTTTTACAGAGTTCCGAGAATAGCGCTAAAAGCGAACAGTCTGACTTCCGCGCGCTCCGACACGGCAACAGAAAAAATAATTTTGTCATATGAAATATAAAAATTAAAAATTAAAAAATTTTGGCACAATAAGGATACATAAATAAATAATTATCCGCCAGCCAAAAATTTTTATTCCCATTTTTCACACACTTATAAGTATGTGTATTTGTTAAGCCCCCTTAAAAATGCATTCTTCCATAAAATAAAGGCACTGACTAAACGACCGCCAGTTTTATCTACTTACTTATATAAAAATCGCCAAAACATATTGAATGATTATTTATTACCATGGTGTTTATCTGTGAAAAATATTTGTATAATAAAACATCAGTATACAGATGTAAAAAAATATACAGGTTGGCGCACTCATAACGCAGGATTTCATAGTATCTAAACCATTTGGAATTTTCGACTCGTTGAATTACTGATCGTTCTGTTCTTGGGGGACTTAGCCCCCTTCTTCCGCCGCAAATGATAATTGTATTGTAAAATTAAAATTATACTAACGAACTGTTATCTTCTTGGCTAGTGTTGCCAATGAACCGTCTGTTTCTTTTATTTAGCGATTTTTTTCCATAAAAAAACGCTTTTTCCAGTCTTTATCTTTCCTATTATTACGCACCTGAACTACACTAGTAATGTATTTACACAGAACACAGAATTTTTACAATGTTTTAAGAACAAAACACTTTAAAAATTATTGCTTGTTTGTAGAGAACACTTTTATTATCAGCACCCAAAACTGCATTGAAGAACGATACGGATTGGGCTCTCAAGATATAATACTTTTCTCTACTTTTTATGCGCACGGCCAAATTTAAAGGGGGGCAGGCGGGGCCCCACAAATTAAGAGCCCCCACATCGCTGAAAAAAGAAAAGGAAAGAAAGGTACAGTTTAGAAAATTAAAATGTTGTTATTAGTAGTGGTGAGGACTTTTTTTTCTTCAATGTTTTTTTCTTGGGTCTTCAAGTTTACTTTTTTCGTACTTCATTTTTAATGAGGAGGCCACTACACGCTTGTGGCCCCGGGGCCCCACATACCTAAATCCGGCCCTGTTTATGCAAGATGTAACAATTCATTGCATTGGCATTGCTACTTTTATTGTATCAGATTTAAGTCGGTTAAATTAAAACAAAGTTGCGCAATTTAAATGTAAAATTTTTCGATTAGGTACGCTAAAAAATGGTCAGTTCCATTTTTAAAAATATTTTAAACAAATAGCAAAAAACTTAATTTTTCACCCCGGACAAATGAAATGGTAAAAATTTCAGCTCAAATAGAAGTAAAGTAATGTTTTATTTTTATTATTTTCTAACCCTCCTAAATACACCACGCCGATTTTGCCTATTAACGAGCTCGACCGAGATTTTGTGGCAAAAAGTTTGGTACCAAATTTTAAATCGATAGGTTTAACGGTTCAAAAATTATCGAGTAAACACACTCACAGACACATATCCACACACAGACAGGAAAAAATTGTTGTGAAAATTCATTTTTCGTAATATTTAGGCCCCAAAACGTCAAGAAATGCAAAAAAAAGATTTTTCAAACCGAATATGTTGCTTTCTTATATAGGGTGTTTCAGAACTATGGGATCAAACTTTAAGGTGTTATTCCTAATGTTATTTTATGAAATAAAGTTCCTATAAACATATGTCCGAGTTGCTTCCTTACTAAGATACAGGGCGTTAAAATTTAAGAAAAAATCAGTTTTTTTTTTATTAATTTTTAGTCCTAACCATATTGTTATTATTGGGTTCAGTGGCGTCTCAGTGGGTACCGCAACTTATATTATTAAGGAAAAAAGTACGCCACTGACATTTTTGACGTTTTTATATTTTTCTTTAATTAAGCAATTAATAATACAACTTTTTATTCTCTTTAATTTTTTGTATCTACTTTTGTTTTCTAAAAAATTATTAAGCTACTATAATTTCTTTCACAAACTACCCATAGACAACATGATATAAAAAGCAAAAATTAAAATAAAACAATTATTTCCTTTAAAATAAATTACTAATACTTTTTAGAATAACTTAAAGTGGCTTAATTTTTTTTTCTCGAAAACAAATCAAGATACGAAAAAAATACAATAGACTGAAAAGTTGTATTATTAATTGCCTAATTATAAAAAAATATATAAAAACCTAAAAAAGTCAGTTGCGTGCTTTTTGTGCTCAATAATATAAATTGCGGTGTCTACTGAGACGCCACTGGACCCAATAATAACAATATGGTTAGCAATAAATAAGCGCCTTACTACTTTAAATAAATGTACCAAATTTTATCCAAATCGGCCCAAGCATATTAAAAATATTTGGAAAAACTGTTTTTTTTTTTAACGCCCTGTATCTCAGTAAAAAAGCAACTCCGGACATATGTTTGTAAGAACTTTTTTCATAAATTAACATAAGAAATAACACCTTAAAGTTTGATCCCATAGTTCTAAAACACCCTGTATACATACGTATATGATAAAGCAGTTATATAATATTTTTTTTTTTGCTTTTGTTTTCTCGTACAATATATAAAAAAATGTTTATTTTATTTCTCTAGGTTCGAATGCAAATAATCCGAAAACTCTAATTCGAGGAAAAAAACTTATTGTTGAATTAAAAAAATCAAAATATGCCTAATAAGATTACCATAATAGAATAAATCCTAAAAGAAAGTAAAAATACAATGACTCAATCAGAATAATATTATAACCAGTAACCACAAAATCAGAATAGTAATTATTTTTACTAATACATATTATATTTAATTTATAAAAAGGTTTTTCAGTGATTTAATGCTTGGAGGGGTATGTGCCCGAGTAGTTGGAGAAAACCTCAACTAAATTCCGGATCTAATTATAAATATTTTAACCACGAATTGGCCTAATAAAAGTGTCTTACAGAAACATGTGTAATTAAAAGGTTAATAAATCACAAACATAAGTTCACAGTCGGAAAAATCCTAATTTGCAAAAAATTATCCAAACTCTATACCTTTCCGCAGCTAGAAACATACTAGCAGTGCTCACCAAGTCGGTCGAGCGCGACGCAGTGCAGGCTGCACTTGCCGTCTCGCGGAGTTATGCGTAGTGGGGGTTGAAACATTGTTGACACATGTACAAATTTAAGATGAGCCTACTGATTTATTTCCAAATTTTTTGCATTTTTGTTTTTCTCATTTTAAAAGTTTCCTAGTGAAAATGGAAATTTCATTCTTTTGCCATTCTTAATAAAATTATTATATCTAGACCGCTCTGGAGTAACTTTTTTATTTTTTCCTTCTTGGAAAAAATAAAAAAACAAAAATCAAAAAATGAAAAAGTGCTTCCAGAGCGGTCTACACAATAATATTCCAAAGCGCTCAGTGAAGGCCGAATTTAAAAATCTTTTAAAATAACCAAGTTATTTAGGAAAAACGTTTTATTGGGGTGACTATTCCTCTTTAATTCTCTGAGAAACATAACATCTTATAGAGCATGTTTGGTTTTGAAACGTCACATTTATAACAAACTATAAGATTTGTAAATTTCCCAATAGACAGCAAGCTTTCTAAGTATCCTGGTTTAAAAAAGTATATATCATTAATGTCAAAAGTAAGTATTACCGTGTCATCAGGGCCGCAGTGTTTGGTCCTGTCAAAGATGGAATTTGACAGCTATCCCATATCTGCACCAAATTTAACCCATCCTTCAACTGCATACATATCACTGCACAAGTTTCTTTTTAAAGCTGTGGAACAATTTGATGCTGATTTATCACCAAAAACAATCACTTTTTTGTAGGTTTAATAGAACTTTGCACAGTTTTCACTTCACTTAAGTACCTTGTCTGCGACGGACGACAAGTTTGTAAGGTTTCACACACATCTATCATAACATTATCGTCCTGTCCATTGTTTTGTATTTCAAGGGCATCTTCGCCCAACACTTCAGTTTGTGTACCTACCAAGACTTGAGAAACCTCAGTTTGGGTAGCCGTAGAGGCTCCCATGTAATCGGTCTGCGTACTTGCTGCAACCTGGTAGAGCTCAGTTTGAGTAGCCACTGAATCAGTGACAATTGCATTAGTAGTTTCCGCATCTTGTGAACCTAGGCTTTCTATAATCTTCGTTAAGTTTTCTATCTCCTTCTTTTTATGTTTAAGGTCACGCAATAAAAGTTCTACCTTTCTTTTACTTTTAAGAAGATCAGACTCTAGAGTTTCATTTTTTATTAGTTGATCAGCTAATTTATTTCTTAAATCAGAAACCAAGTTTTCTGAAGTGTCTTTCCTAGTGTCACTATCATCACCAGAAATAATATTTGTGTAACTAATATTCGGTGAGGGATTTTCCACCACTTCAACTGGCTTTTTAAATTTAACATTTGAACGTAAAAGTCGCTTAAATAGTTTACCAGTGTCACTATCCGCCATTTTTTAAACAATAATTCTTAGTTCACAATATCCTCTATTTAATATAGAAATTGAATGTTTAGTAGTGTACGGTCTCCATTAGCACAATTCGGTTTCGCGCCACTGATATGAAATGTCAGGACTGATAAGCACTGTTATTATTTGGAATATTGTTCTTTTAAGCACTTTTAAATGTTTATTTTTAGTAAAATTTTAGTGGTTGTATACGGGATTTAGGTTTTTTGTTAAATGAATCACTTTACAATAATTTACGCCAAATATTAGTTCCAATAAACTTAAATTTCTTGGAGACAAACAATCAACACTTTACAATAACTAAAGGGCACCACACCCACACTGATTGATTAATACGGTTTTCTGCTATTTTAAGGGTTTTTTAAAAAATATTGATACTTACATATTTTAGACACTCTTCTTAATAAAACGTAAGTGGCGCATATCCAAAATATTCCGTTTTGGTTAGTTCAGTAAACAAACTTACAGGGGAGTAAAAAAGGGTGCTGGGTGGAATAAAATTGGGAAAACGAGTTAATGAAACTGAACATTACAAGTAAAATTAGGAAAAAATACTTTTTTTTGAATGTAAATGCATAACCTCAAGTCCTAAAAGTAAGAAAAAACGACTACTAAACGTCCGTTATACCATGCAAAATATGGAAAGCATTTGGCAACGTCGGAAGGGTCTGATTCTATTTATAAATGGATAAAAGAAAGTGGATTCATAAAGTGTGTATTAGCCTCAGGTTTAATTAAGGGATTAAAAAACAGATCTAACTAGTTGTTTGAGTACACGAAGACAGAGGAAAAGGAATTTGATCTATAGGAGTTTTTCTCTGGCGCTTTAGGTCGAACGGTCAAGCGGCAAAGCTGCCTCTATAAAGTGCGTGCTCAAAGGTAGGAGGGAGATTTTTAATTTGATCTACTTACCTGACAACACTGTGCCACTGAGCTAGCAGTCAGTGAAAGTTGTTTTTGTGGTTATGTCTATTTTTGTATATGTTTTTATTTTTCGGAAATTTTATTATTACTCTTTTTAATATTAGAAGAAAGCTTATACTGTGTACTAACTTAAAGTTAATTATATGATTTTCGCTAATTTGGGTTCTACTGTTTAAGGTAAGTAAAAGTTTTTTTACTGTCACTACAATAAATATGTCACTTGCAAAACCAATAGCAGTTTTTAGAATGACGTCATAATATATATCACATGAGTGTTGTAAAGTACTTTGCAACACAAGTGCTGTAAAGTATTTTGCAACACTAGTGTGATATAACGCATTCTCTATGCATGAAACCAGTGTGCTATTTGCTATTTTCACAAGTGGTCGTAGGAAAAATTAATTATCATTATAAAATAGTATTTGTCGTTATTACCATGTTTGTCAAGTTGTTGTTTTTAGAGCAATTGTTCTTATTGTTACTGTTCTCTTTATACGCAATACGCATTACTAGGCTCAACAAATTCCGCGTATTAAGAAAATATTGAAACATCAAGAACGTTTTGGGTTTAATATGTGGTGTGGAATTTTAGGAACTAAAATACCAGGTCCATGTATTTACCATAATTCATTAACTGCAGAAATGATACCTTCATTTATTTTTGCAGCACAAAATGTAGCATGTTAGCATGTCAAACTTATCTTCATGGCTATAATGGCCATCCTGCATATTCGACCGCAATAAACAATAATAAACACAACAGTAACAATAAGAACAATTGCTCTAAAAACAACAACTCGACAAGAAGGGTAATAAGGACAAATACTATTTTATAATGATATTAAATTATGTTACAGATACGGTAACAGGTATTAACGTCCAAGCATTTGTTTGCCAGACCTACTTAAAAATGACTTAAAAAAAATAGTAGGTGGTAGAGGAGCTTTCCTCGCCTGAGGAGGTACTCACCCCACACACCCTTTAAAGGACCCGTGAAGTCTTAAAGGACGTTTCGGGTTCTAGGTGTGTGAGTCAGTTCTTCCTTTTTTTATTTTCTTTTTTTCCTTCTAACTCCTTAAAGTATGTACAAATGATGGCGGCACACCCGGAAGTAAAATATTCCGGAGGTAAAATACCCCTCCATTCGGATCTCCGGGCGAGGGGTGCATCCGGGAGGCCTTCATCGAGAAGTTTAAGTTTGCTTTTGCAAACATATGTGGGCTTAACCCAATATAAACTCCGTTCACCATCACCTTCAGTCATCTAAGCCCCACATTCTGTTTTTAACGGAAACGCAAATAAGTTCTAAATCTTCAACCAGCCACCTTCTCTTCCCAGGCTACGAACTTATTTCGTCTTTTCGCCCACATGGTGGCGTATGTGCTTACGTCCGCAACGATCTGGCTTGTGCTCGAGTTTCCAATCTTAAATCGGGTATGCCCGATATCCTTCGGCTCAAACTTTCCCTTAAGTCTCAATGCTTGAGCAAATGCTTTTGCTTAGCTTTATTAACTTGACCCAATACCTAATCATTAAAATTTAATTATTTATGAATTACTTTTTAACAACTTAAAACGCCTTCTATTGCACTTAAAATCTATTACATATATTTTAAACATTTTAAATAGGGTGATCTGTTCTAAGTTATTTTATTTTATTCTGTGCTTCTGTGCCGTTCTGTGCGTTTGTATTATCTTTTGGCCAAAACTGAGCTATTAATTAATAAGACAGAAATATTGATTTTATATTTAACACCTACCACGAATAAAAATGTTGATTGCACAAATGTCTAAATTTTTCTGTTGTTTGTGCCGGTCCCCATCTAATAATTTCTATGTCGAATTCTTTGACTTTCTTTCAAGAAAGATTGATAGCATAATTTCTCAGTTTCCATCGGCTGAAATAATCGTGCTTGGCGACTTCAATGTCCATAATAAGGATTGGCTGGGCTCTTCAAAAACTCACCCCCAAGGCAGAGTAGCCGAAATCTTCGCTTCGTCAGTAACTCTATTACCAACCTTATTATGAAACCCACCTAATTTCCCAAAGTTCCAAATCATAGTTCAAATCCCCTAGATCTCTTTCTTACCACCAACCCCGAACTCTATGAAGCATCTGTCACAGCTCCCCTGGGTCGCTCAGATCATGGCTTAGTTACTATATCTTACCCTGCACATCACGAGGTAAATGAATGCATGCCACCACGCACTGTATGGCACTACAACTCAGCCGACTGGGATGGCCTAAGGGACTTTTTCGCCACTTACCCCTGGAGTTCCATCTGCTTTTCTTTTCGTGATCCTTCTAAAATTTGCAATCAACGAACTGAATCAATTTAATTGGGCATTAAAACCTATATTCCACACACCATCAAGAACCCCAAACAATCCAATAACAAACCCTGGTTTTCCAAGTCTTGTGATAAAGCTAGAATTTTAAAAGTTCAGACTCACAAGAAGTTTCTATAGGATTCTAGTCCAGAAAACTGACAGGCCAGCATTGAAGCAAGAAACTACTACAATCAAAAATTTCTAAAGCCAAAGACTCCTTCGACAATCGTATTAAAAACAAGGTTCTTTCTTGCTCAAATGGCAGAAAATCTTTTTGGTCCTTTGCGAAAAACATAAGCAGAAATTCTTGTACCAATTCTTTCCAGCACTAACTTTGGAAGATGAAATTATTTCTACCGCTAAAGGAAAGGCAGAACTATTTGCTAAACAATTTGCTGCCAATTCAACCCTTGACCCTCCCGTAAATTATCCAATTCCAGTGGTTACCCCAGTTCCTTATAAAATGCCCGATATTATTTTTAAGGTAAAACACATTAAGCGTATCCTTTCTTCCCTTAACACCAAGAAATCGTCTGGGCTGGATGGCATACCAGCAATCGTTTAAAAAAATGTGCTCCAGAACTTGCACCAATCTTAACTCGGCTCCTTCGAATTTCTTACGACACAGGTATCTTTCCGGAAAGCTGGAAAGCTGCACGTGTTCAACCTATTCCCAAGAAAGGATCTAAATGTCTTCCATCTAACTATAGACCAATTTAAATTATCTCAGTTCTTTGTAAAGTAATGGAAAAATTAATTAATTCACAAATTCTTATGTACTTAGAAAAACACAAAATTTTGCACGACAGGCAGTATGGATTTTGCCACAAAAGATCTACAGCAGATCTTCTTTCCTTCGTATCTCACTGTTGGAATAAGTCTCTTGAGTTTCTAGGTGAGTCCCAGATCGTTGCTCTTGATATATCCAAAGCTTTTGACCAGGTCTGACATGCCGCACTTCTTAATAAACTTCCCTGCTATCGTCTTTCCACTAAACTCTGTACTTGGCTCTCTAGCTATCTATCTGATCGACGTATATCAGCTTTCACCAAGTAAATGCTGGAGTCCCTCAGAGCTCAGTTTTGGCACCAACATTGTTTCTTCTTCACATTAACGACCTTCTCTCGTCCACAACTAATTCCATTCATAGTTTCGCCGACGATAGTACCCTTCACCCCAGTTTTCAGGTTCCTAAACTCATCACTAAACCTGACTTTGAAAACAAACGCAGAACGATGCAGATATCTCTTTCGCAGGATCTTAATTTAATATTGGATTGGGGCGCCAAAAATCTCGTCCATTTTAACGCATTCAAAACACAATCATGTTCCTTGTCGCGAAAAGAGTCATTAAATACTCATCCTCTAATTATGAGCGGCCAAGTTTTACAGAGCAAAGACACCTTTAATCTGGTGGGCGTCACATTTTAAAGTAACCTTAACTGGAATAAACACATTGTATCTATAGCCACGGTAGCAAAAAGTATTTTTCCGCTTTTAATTTATACACTTTATATGTGTCCCAAATCCGACCTCCCTTGGAATATTGTTCTCATATATGGGGCATGGCGTCCCCAACAACCCTAGGCATTCTTGATTCTCAAAGAAGAGCTATTCGTCTCATTAATTCTTCACTTACAGAAGGGCTTTCTTCTCTTGCCCATCGTCGGGCTGTGGGGGATTTATCGCTTTTTTATAGGTACTTCCATGGCTTCTGCTCTGAAGAATTGTCCAGTATAGTTCCTCCACTCACGGTTCCCAACAGAGGAACTCGTGCTTCCGCACGTAGGCATCCCCATACGGTCCAACTGGACAGGCCCCGAACTTAACACTTTGTTCGTTCTTTTATCCCCAGAGTTTCTAGATTGTGGAACCTGCTGCCCGCGGAGGTCTTTCCTTCCCCCCAAATCTTCAAGTATTTAAGTGCCGTGTCAACAAACTCCTACTTACCTCGCTTAAGACACCCACGGTACGTTAGTATTTAGGCTTTTAGCCTTCGTGGTTTGTCCAAAGATAAAAAAAATAGGAAAATGCAATTTTTCTTTTAACTAAAAAATTAAAATATGACATGTGATACATCGTTGAATTTGTAATAAAAAATGGGATCAGATATAGGGGTACTTTTTTTTTCGAACCATATAAAAAAATAAAGTTGATGTTGGTTTCTTGAAAACGAAACATCGGGTATAAAATTTAAAAATATCATCATATAGTAGCTAAAAGTGCCAATAAAAAAGTGTTATTAGTTTTTATATCTCTTCAAATAAAGTCAGAAAAAATAAAATCGATATAGTGAAATTTTCGTTTTTGCCAAATATCTCAGCAGGCCATGAAAATTTTTCAAGTTTTTAAACGGCATGTAAATAAGCTTTAAAAAACACAACTTTTTCTAATTTAACCTAAGCTGTATCTCCAATAGGTACTGAGACTCCCATGCTTAGGATACCTATCTTGGACACACTGTATATTTTTTTATTTAAAGTAGGCTTTCGTCTGGGATGGGATACATACCAAGGCTACGAGTTATTCGTGTGTGTACGTGTGTGTAGCTGGGTTGTATGGCACTGATATAAAGCCAAATATCTAGTATTTCTCTTTATTTGTCATTCATTTTTACATTTCTTTTTTGTTATTTGTCTGTTAAACATATGAATTACTATACTTTTGTTTTTAATAGGCTTAATCTGGTTTTAATGTTTTATTTTAATTTTGATATTTTCTTTCCCCCTATTTTTTATTATAATAATAAATTTTACTTTAAGTTTTTTTTCTAAACAACAATGGCGATTTGCAAAGGACTAGCAAATATTAAATCAAAAATGCTACAAACTTTTAAACTATTTTTTTACTACATTTAATTAAAAAAATAATAACCTAAAATGTATTTAAAGATAAGAAAGCTATATTTAAAACTTACTAAATTGTAGTTATACTGGAAAATTTACAAAGCTAGCGGAGCTTCTAGACGACACAACAAGTTGCAGCGTAACATCATGTTATATTTTATGTAAATATTTAATGTGTAAACCTGCAAGCGCACCTTCATAATAGCGTAGTCCTTGTTTTAACACTTACTTGGTTAAAAGACGACTTGCTTTAGAAATATTTAAAATATACCATCTGTCAAAGTAGACAAGCTAATATATTATAGTTAAAGATACGTATAGAAAGCGGCCTTCACCCCTATGTTTATTAGATGAAAACAATTTTTTTATCAAAGATAATAAAGCAAAAAAATTGCACATGGATTGCCTAACAATTATGCTTAAGGCTATGGTAAATTTTAATAACAATAACTCTTTTTGGTGGTTCCTTCACCCTTCTGTTTACCAAAAACCAATCGAAACTATAAAGCCTAAGAAATTTGTCTCCCCGGTTGCGCAGTAAACAGAGCTTTGATCTTCGAAGCCAGCAGTTGCTGGTTTGATTTCCAGCCGAAAAGACATATTTAGGTTTTTTTTATCTTTGGACAAACCACAAAGACTAAAAGCCTAAATACTAACGTACCATGGGTGTGTTAAGCGAGGTAAGAGGGAGTTTGTTGACACAGGACTTAAATACTTGCAGATTTGGGGGAAGGAAAAACCTCCGCGGGCAGCAGGTTCCACATTCTAGAAATTCTAGGGACAAAAGAATGAACAAAGTGAGAAGTTCGGGGCCTGTCCAGTTGGACCGTATGGCGATGCATACGTGCGGAACCACGAGGTTCTCTGTTGGGAACCGTGAGTGGAGGAACTATACTGTATAATTATTCAGAGCAGAAGCCATGGAAGTACCTATAAAAAGCGATAGCGACAGCCCGACGATGGACAAGAGAGGAAAGCCTTTCTGTAAGTGAAGGATCATAAATAAGACAAATAGCTTTTCTTTGATTAGAATCCAGAATGCTTAGGGTTGTGGGGGAAGCCATGCCCCAGATATGAAAACAATACTCCAAGGGAGGTCGGATTTGGCACACATAGAAAGGGAAAAATACTTTTTGGCTCGAAAGAAAAATCCAAGCTTTTTGAAGCTGCCGTGGCTGTAGATACAATGTGTTTATGCCAGTTAAGGTTACTTTCAAAAGTGACGCCCACAAGATTGAAGGTGTCTCTGCTCTGCAAAACTTGGCATCGCTCTGCGTTTGTTTTCCAAATCAGGTTTAGTGATGTGTTTAGAAACCTGAAAACTGAAGTGAAGGGTACTATCGTCGGCGAAACTATGAATGGAATTAGTTGTGGACAAGAGAAGGCCGTTGATGTAAAGAAGAAACAATGTTGGTGCCAGAACTGAGCCCTGAGGCACTCCAGCATTAACTTGGTTAAAGCTTGAAGAATGCGAGAGATATACGTCGATCAGATAGATAACTAGAGAGCAAAGTACAGAGTTTAGTTGAAAGACCATAGGAGGAAAGTTTATTAAGAAGTGCGGCATGCCAGACCTGGTCAAAAGCTTTGGATATATTAAGAGCAACGATCTGGGACTCACCTAGAAACTCAAGAGACTTATTCCAGCAGAGTGATATGAAGGAAAGAAGATCTGTAGATCTTTTGTGGCGAAATCCATACTGCCTGTCGTGCAAAATTTTGTGTTTTTCTAAATACTTAAGAATTTGCGAATTAATGGATTTTTCCATTACTTTACAAAGAACTGAGATAATTGAAATGGGTCTATAGTTAGATGGAAGAGATTTAGATCCTTTCTTGGGAATAGGTTGAACACGTGCTACTTTTCCAGCTCTCCGGAAAGATACCGTAGGGAGTAGTTATTTAAAAATACCGTCCGTGATGGCACTACCGTGTTGTCTAAAAGGTGCTGTGAAATGCAAAAACTGCATGTTTTTGTGCTTGGACAACTTTGACGGAACAGGGGAAACGATGGGTTAAACATCTAATAACCCTACAACCACGGTACTCTGGTATTTAGTCATAGGCCTTTGTGGGATGTCAAAAAGGTAAAAAGAAAAATTCGTGGGGTTGCCTAACTTTTTCTGGCCACAACCCTTGGGTTGCCAGCTATAAAATGGTAATTTTTAAGGGTATCTTTACCCATTTCTTTATCAAATAAATTTTATACCAATATGAAGATAATTTTGTAGAGAAAACAATAGTAAAGGGTTACCTGCCTACAAAGAACTTTTGAATGATATCCGATAAGACTTTTTACGAGAAAAGTAACCTTTAAAAGTACTACTTGTTAAAGTAACATTAGTCTTTTTGTCCTTTTTACCTTAACCTAACTAAGTTTTATCGTATGTAATATTATAGGAACCTTAAATTATTTACAATAAATTATTTTTCTAAATTCGTGTTTTATTCCTAAAATTTTTTACTAAATATCACAAGTGCGTTAAAAATTACCCAGGAATTAAAAAAAAAAAATATTTTTTTTTAACTGCATTCGTTTATTTTGTTCGCTGTTTTAAAAAATTTTGGTTTGTAATCGGGCGATTTATACCCTAAAACGATGAAAAAATTACCTCATGAAATTTTTAATTATCGGTAAAAAGTGTAAAATTTAAAAATGGTTATTTAATTTTTTTTTAAATTTTTCGCAGGCATTTCTATACCATTGTTTTTGCAATTTAATTATCCTAATTTTGATATTAAATTTATTGGGTGAACGGATAATAAAAATAACTCTTTATACTTAGCAACCCAAGGGCTGTAACCAATAAAAAGTTAGGCAATCAAACGCTTTCATATTTCCTAAGCATCATACTTTTGATTGTTATCTAGGTTTTTTGGTAAACAGATGGGGAAATGACCTCCAAAAAGAGAGTTATCGTAACTAAAATTTACAATAGCTTTGACCATAATTTGTAAGGCAACTCATGTGACATTTTTTTGTTTACATATTATCTTTGATATAAAATAGTTTTTATCCGGTAAACAGATTGGTAAAGGTCGCTTCCTATTCAGATCTTAGGCAACGAACAGACTGAAGAGGCGCGAGCGACAAGCCAGGACGCGATTTTTCGCAGTGCGAAAGCTACATGTTAATTTTTACCCGCCCGTTGATTGTCGTACACTATATATAAGGTTTGAAAAAATGGCTTGCGCGATGTTCAGTCTGACCGTTTTCTTACACTAATTGTTGGAATTTTAAAAGCGAAGTAAGAAACTTTACCACACTTTAATTTTAAGGAGCACATTTTTTCAAAATCAATCGAGTAGTTTTCGAAATCACCCCAAAATAATGAGTTTTCCTAGCCGGTTACGGAACCCTATAACTTTTTTTTCATCAATTAAATATGGTACGTAGGTACACTAAATAAATGTGCATGGTTTCACGGATTCAATTGTGTTTTATTACTTTCTATTAAACCGAAAACGATCTTTATATTTGAATTTTAAAAACGACACCTAATATATGTTTGATTATTTAATTAAAAATAGTTGTTTATTATACAAGAGAAGAAAGTTCTAGATTTCAGCTCGAAGTTGTATTGTCTCCCGACGCAAAGCGTAGGGAGACAATAATCCGGAAGCTAATATCTTTACTACCTTACCTATTATTCGGTGGTTTAAATTAGTTCTTAAAAGCCAAACTGACAGACGGCGGCATTTACCGAAAAATAAGTAAAACTGCCGGTAATACCAAAATACCTTAGATTCCCGGCGGTTTTTATAAACGTAAATGAATAAAACCCCCTGAAGGCGGTTTTCCTAAAATTAAGCAATGCCAGTAATGTTTAGCCAGTGCCATAAAAATATTAGAAGACCGCAATATTATTTTACACTTTTCTTGCACTAATGCAAAAAGATATAACTTTTTAAACAAAAAATAATTTTAAAAACATATATTTCTTTTATAATCTACTTAAAAATATTTTTAAATTTTTTATCTACCCTAAGAAGTTTTACGAAGCTTTAAACCAACAAGTTACAATGTTGCAGCTTATTGTCTTCTACTGAATTATTTAAAGTGTATTCCTGCAAAGACAATTCCCGTTAGGGAATAAGGCAGCGCACAGTGCGTCGATATGTGGACAAAAATGCCGAAATTACTATCTTCATAATATTATAGAATGCCTGCATGTTTACTCAGAGATAACCGGATAATAACAAGACAACTGGCTTTCTTTTTTTTACTTTGCGAATATGGAATTAGGCAGCTTTATAGGTGGTCCTTTTTATATTACAGAATAATGCCTTGCCATTTGATTTTTCTCCCCAAATTCAAAAGTTAACTACAATTAGTAACTTAAAAAAAAGTGTCCACTGTTTTTTATATTTAATAATCAAAAAGGTTTGTATTTTTTGAACAAAAAAATTATATGTACCATTTTTGTTTACGAAATTATATATTTTTAAAATATGTCTTGCAATAAGCTAGCAAACTAAGTTTTAGATTTGATATGGATTTTCAAATTACATCAAAAACCATATTTCTGTTTTTGGGCTCATTTTACTTGTGAAAGAGTAAGGAAATATTTTAAGTATTAATTAGCTGCAACTATCTATGAAATTTAATTTTTAGTTACGAGAGGTCACAAAAAAACAAGAAACAAATAAAAAGTAAAAAAAAACACTTAATTTACCAAAATTTGTTAGTTTAGGTGTTATTGTAATTTAACTTAGTATTTGTAAATGTTTTTACTTAATACGTAGGTAAATATTATATTAGGTTATTTTCAAAAAAATATTACTAAATCCTAACCAAACAAATTTTACAGACAAAAATAAAATATTTTCTGACCCTACAGGTTAATCTCTTTTGCTTTTTTTTTTTTTCATTCCAAGCTCTTTCTATGTAATATTATTGCAAATATTTTTTTAAAATATATTTTTATAGTACAGAACGTTTTTTTACTTACTCCACAATGTTAAATAAATCCGTATTTGATCCAAAAATGTCTAAACGAAATACTTATTTTCCCATGTAACAATCAGACACAATCACAACATAAATCACACACTGTAAACAAAATACAACACTGTTCTGTATTGCATTTGTTTACTGATTGCAGATTGCTAAGATATGCATACGTGCTCTCGAAGGCGGTAAAAATTGCGGTCGCGTAGCTGTTTTACCGACCCATCTGCGGAGTGCCTAAGAGTGATAGCCGATTTTTGTCCCGAAATCCCTATCTTTCAACCCACTGTGCAGCGTCAGGGATATTAAAATGTTTAAAGATAAAACGACAAAATAGGTTGGTTTTCCTTTTATTTTCTATGTAATATTGTCTATAAATATAGGATGTACGTTAGTTCGTTTAAATTTAAATCTATTTATGTATGCGGAGAAGAACTTTTATTTTATTGCTTTTATCACTAAAAGGTACAAGCAACTTTATTTATTAGTATTAGTATTAGGTATCATTAAGTTGACAACATTCTGCATGGAAAAATAAGTTCGTGAAATTTACAGGAAAGGACACCGCGAAAATCAAATGGGTAATGGGTTTCAGACAAACTTCTTGAAACCACTTGATTTAGATATTTTTTGGACAGTAGCTTAAGGGTCATTAGGTTCTAAAAACTCATGAATAAAAGTTGTGAGCCACTAAAAGTCCTTCATTTAGTATTGAAGTACCTGCATCTAGGGCATTATTTCTCCTCTTTTTAGATTTAAGGGAAAACTATTTTTTCTACTAACTTATATATATATATATATATATATATATATATATATATATATATATATATATATATATATAATTTAAAGCAGAAATAATATCGTTACTTGATTTTTTTAAGAGTATTATTTTACCGCCATGCAATTAAAAAAAACCCGGCACAAATTATCATTAAAAAGGGAATTTTATAATGTATTTTTTTGTATTATACAAAGATAGAAAAAATGAGGCACTTGTATATAAAATAAAAAAGTTGCTAAGTTTTTGGTTAAACCGGAAGTGATTTTGTAATTATTACAATAGAAAAAGTTTGTTAATTTATGAGTTAATAGAATTTGTTTTTTAAGAGTATTATTTTACCGCCATGCAATTAAAAGAAACCCTGCACAAATTATCATTAAAAAGGGAATTTTTTAATGTATTTTTTTTGTATTATACAAAGATGCTTGCTTCCATATTCCTTAATTATTTACATTAGGTAATGTTAGTTCTGGTAAGTGTTATTGATAAGAGAACATTTTAAATTTTTCGAACATTTTAAATAAATACACACCCCCTATTAGTCCAGGCAGAAATACCTAATTGCAAAAAAATGTTGCCTTACAGCAAACTATTGGTATAGTTTTGTTAAGTGCATCATAACTTTGTTTAAATAACTGTAATTTAAAAATAATATATGGATACACTACTTGTTAAAAAAGCAATTTTTTTTTGTTCACTTGTATTTTTTTTTAATATACAACGTGTCTAAGATGAGAAGGGCAGTATGGGCCTCTTGGAAATGGGAAGAGATACGAAGTCCTTAAATGAGAACAAAGTTAAGGTTAAATGTGCCTAATAATATGATGTTTAAAAAGTTTTAAAATTTCAAGTACTTCTGGAAATAGCCGGAAAAAACCGAAAATATGGAAATTTGTTTTATTTTTTCCTGGTCCTATTTATAATCGGATTTTAAAATCAACACCATTTTTCCATTGACACTTTTTCTGGTCTATCCAATGGTGGAGTTTTATTTAATATACAACGTTTCTTTTCCATAGAACCATCAAACTTTATTTTTTAAAATGCGGTCCTAATATTCTAATTACAACAGGCACAGACGTGTAGCGCGGAATCGGCGCGTAGGTACTTAAGTACAAGATACGATTTTGTGTTTTTATTGCGTTGTGCGACAACCTGAGATATTTACTAAGTACTATGGCATCCAAACAAAGTCAAACCCACTCTTTTGCTTTAAACGAGAAAAGAAAAACATTATCTTTGAAGTGTAAACTTAACATAATTAAAGGCTTTTTATACATTTTATAAATATATTTTGGCATATGATCTAGAACTTAATACAAATTTATTTCCCAATGTTTGTTTTATTTAGCCTCCGGTCCCAATTAAAAATATTTTTTGTGTCTTTATATGCAAAATTGTAGCCCGACTTACGCGAATTCGACTTACGCAGATATCGCAATAGCTAAAATTGCAATAGAATGTTTGTTTTGTAATTCTTAATATAATAACTAACTTTTACTTGTTTTTCTTTTTTTAATTACTTAATATAAAAGACAAGTTATTCCTTTTTCAATTTAAAACTTTAGGGATTGCTGTCATCAACCCTATAAAGTTTATGCGATTTGATTTAAAACAAGCATAGAAAGTGTCCCCCAAACAAAGAAAGTAGATATCAGGGGTAGTACCTTTTCGAATTAGCACTATATCGTCGTGTCGTAATAGCTCAATGATTTTAAATTTACTTTCAGTGTGCTGAGTACTATTACGGAGAGATAAGACAAAAATGCCTGCATGTATACATTTCAGGTAGCATGATGCGTCACGCTCACTTGGTTGTGTTTAGACCATCTATATTTCATGCATTGGAAAAAATTCCATTGAAGGTCTTGAAGTGGCTCAACATGTATACTAATTAAATCGATGGGTAAACCACTGAGGAATTGTGGTATGTAATTAAATGGAATTATGTCGAAATATGTGGAATTGAAAAAGTAAAGTGGAATTGATGGGTAATTGTGCGAAATTGTGTGCAATTGTTGTGAAATGGTTGTGGAATTGTAGTAGAATTGTGTGTAATTATATGTTATTGTATTTTTTATTTCACCCCGTTTCTTGCATTTCGTCAAAGCAAAAGCCCTTTTTTTGCTCTTTAAATTTTCTTATCACTAAAAACTACAAATAAGGCGGGGTATTACTGTACATCATTTCTTCTGTTTTAACTGATATTTAAATAAAAATAAATATTTAATTACAACAAATAAAAAGTTTAAAAAGCATGTGTAATATTAATAAAGTTTTGACATGCAATGGTAAAAGCATTAAAATAAATTATTAAACAAACATACTTTTACAAAAATATTGTAGAAATATAAGTGAAATATATTTTGTTTGTTTAAATGCTTTTAAATGTGCTATCAAAAAATTTGCTCGTTGCATTTTTATTAATATTGGTATTTAATATATGTAACTAAAATGAATGAAACCAAAATTTACATTCATCATTCAAAGTGCGTTTTTACCGTAACTTTTTTCTTTTCATTTTTTAATATCATTGCAAAAGGTCCAAAGTTTTTAGATTTTTTATCGTTCTTGTTTTATCAAAAGTTTAATAAAATTTGATTTACCGAACTTTTTAAAATGCTAATAGTAAATTACAAATAATATTATTATGCGTTGAGATGCAAAGTGGCCTAAGCCCCAAATACTACAAATAAAAAAAAGACTAAAATTAGCATTGTCAATGTAAGAGGATATTGCATTATATTTTTTGTACGACCGGGCGTAAAATACAATTTTATGTCCCCATGTGAGGGCGTAATATGACACTTTTACGCCCTATGGCAAAAAGTAATAAAAAGCCCGCATTTATAAATATGGGCGTAAAATAGCACTTTTACGCCCTAGGGCAAAAACGTATCAAAAACGCCCACATAAATAAATTTATAAAATAAATATAAAAATTTAATAATGTCCCATTCTTTTTTGGTAAAACAACAATTTATTTATTTAAACATATGATAAAAGTATACTGATACTATTTGAAACATTAAAAGTTGGGAAATTTTCTTCTTAGTACAGAGAATACTTGTATATTAATTTCTGTCGTACAAAAATATTGTTTGTACCTCTGGCGTAAAGCACTTTTACTTCCACAGCTGATTGTTGTCCTCCGAAGCTCATTTGCTCTTCACTTATGTCTAGTACTTCAGTCTTATGATATTATTTTACTAACTATAGTTGTATAAAATTGTCATTTAGGGTCCTAAAGCCTTACATTATTTATGTTATATCTGAGATACTACAACTGGTACAAAATAACATTTTCTCTAATTATGACATGACGTTAAAACAAATTCAATGA
This sequence comes from Listronotus bonariensis, assembly GCA_014170235.1. NCBI lineage: Eukaryota > Metazoa > Arthropoda > Insecta > Coleoptera > Curculionidae > Listronotus > Listronotus bonariensis. The sequence goes on along the minus strand of JACEGR010001946.1, from coordinate 86,286 downwards.
TTATGTTAAAAAAAATTCACTATAATTCGCTCCAGGATACTCCAGGCAGAAGAAAAAAATTCCGATAAATACTTGTGTTGTCATGGTAATGCAACCAAAACTACACATTTGATTGGCCAAAAAACAGTGGTGTGAAATTTTCAGTTAAATAATTTTTCACTAATTAGGAATTTGCGACTTACATGCTGACGTCCTGATAAGTTATCCCTTCGCCGTTCCTGCATAAAAATATTTTTTTTAATATTTTTTAGTGTTGTAAAATATTGGGTTTATGTAACGAAATACTTTTTAATGTGTGTTTTTTAGTCATAGGCCCTTAATAAGGTGGCAATCCAGCCATAAAACGTTGAAATATAAACAATAGTTATTTTATTTGCCTGTTCCAATTCCGCTATACTACGCCAATTTTTGCTATAAGATAAACTACAATATTAAACAATAAAATCACAAGAAAAGTCAATGCGCAAAATAAATAATTATTAGACTGTTCTTAACTTTAAGTAATATTCTGCGGTTTTTAATAGTTTTTATAGGTATTGCCGCCGGACGGCGGCATCTACCGATAATACAAGTAAAAGCAGCCGGTATTAACAAATTAGTTTACATTTTTCGTCAGTTTTCATATACGTACATAGATAAAATCACCGGAGGGCGGTTTTCTTTTTATATTTGAGCAAAACCGCCGGCGACGCATTTCCGGACCTATGTTTATAGAATTAGCTCAGAAATACGCCAATAGTTTTTTTACGCAATTAGAAAATATCCTGTATAAAATAATATATTTTGCTAAAGGGCAGCTTTTATTAAAAATAGAGTATATATAAGCGTTTTAAATTCCTTAAAAGTTTGAATTTACTTAAAAATAAAAGCTAATTACTTAGTCAAGCTAATAAACAGAAGCTTAGCGTATAAAAGCAGCTTTGTGTCAACTTTAAGAGAATTAAAAAATATAAAATGTCTTTTTTTAAGCTTGTTTTAAGTACTAAAATGGGACCCTATTATTTCTAAATGTAAAAAAACGCTAAAAATGGCGCTTATGTCCAAAACAAAATACATATATTATAATGGTTACATCTTACAATTAATTTTATTTACTCAAATGATATACTTAGTCTCGCAACGTATATTGGGACGTTTACGTAATCTGTACAGGGTGTCGCCTTTTGTTGACCTTGCAGGGTATAGAGAAAACTAAAAGAGATAGAACAAATCTGATTTCGAAATCTTGATTTTAATTTTTGAAACAAGTTTAATGAAAAAGTAAACTATGGCTAACTTGATTTGTTTTGGAGATACAAAGTGTTTTTCATATTTTGTCAATTTCGACAGTCTTCATAAGTCCTATTTTAAAATTTAAAACACAAAGTTGTTTTTTTTCATAGAACACCCTTTATATTTAATCCCCAATAAAAAAATCTTTCTAAAAGTCGTAAAAAATACCAAATTTATTAGATTTAATCTATCATAGATTCGAAAATAAAGGAGTTCGATAATAAAATTAATTTTTTAAATAAAATAAACTGTATATTGCATTACCAGTAAAAAGACATTTTAAAAATCTTTAAAAAATTTGCCAGATTTAAAATTATTTTTTAAATAGTTTCCAAAATCTGTGCTTTAAAAAATATGTGACTATATCTACTATTTTTTAGATTTATATGGTCAAATTTTCAAAACTATAAGAAATAAATATAATAATTGTGGTATATTGTTAAACCTTTTGAAATATTGTTGCAACAGTAATTACAGGGTGTTTTTTTAAAAAAGAATCCTGATGTTTCTATACCTCCGACTGTCAAAAAATAGATATATCAACTGCGGTATTTCTATAGCTTTTAAGAAGCCCCTTTAATAATATAATAGTAAAAATGCAGGATGTTTTTAAAAAACAACTGTGTGTTATACCTTTAAAATGAAAGCCAATGGAAAAATTATAGTTACGCCCCTTAATTTAACTTGAAAGTTCTTAAACTTTTCTATTTACATATGTATTCTATATCTAATATTTAGCAAGTTACAAGTGTCTGGCTAAATTGACAAAATGTATATCTCTCCAAAACAAATTAATTTAGCCATCATTTACTTTCACCACTAAACTTGTTTTAAAAATCAAAATTATAATTGCGCAATCAGATTTGTTCTATTTCTTTTATTTTTCGCTATATCCAGCAAGGTCAACGAAAAGAAGCCACCTTGTAGATAGCACATACCTGAAGTACGGTAAGGCTAACATACTAATGCCGGCTTGACACGTGTCAAGTAGGTTAAGCAAGTTACTAATTACTACTTTCTAAAAAATATGTATTTCTATTTATCTACTTGTGCAAGTGCTAAATTCAGTGGACTTATAGACTGCATGTGCCTAAATTTACTTACTGGATTTAGCAAGTTGCTTAAGCCACTTGTCACGTGTCCAGCCGGCATAAATTTAGTTACGTGAATAACCAACTTGGTTTAGATAGTTAACACTGGTTAAGCCTCTATAAGTCACAAATATCAATAATTATAAAATAATAGTACGGAAAGAATATTCTGCTTTATACTTACTTCTTATACGGACTGACTTTAAAACGTTTAAAACCGTCTATAAAAATTGTACAAAAAACTCCCTAAAGCAAAAAATTAAACGATCTAACTCCATTACCACTCAATTTACTTTGGTTTAAATGTGTATCGTCTTGTTAAATATAAATTGTTAAAGTTTTTTTTTATTTAACTTGCTTTGATATTTTTTTTATTTTTATATATTCTTTTACAATATCTAGTTAAGGGCGTTTTAGGGTAAAATATCGAAATTTGCTCACTTTTTTGTTATTTAACGTAGGGAGAGTGTAAACCTGCGTTTCTTTGCTTACGTTTAAATGTCACATTTTTTTTTGGTAAAATATAAAAATAAATTTAATACAAAATATACCATATAAACATAAAATTAATGTTTGTCACCCTCTGCTTCGAAAACAAGCAATTTTTCGGCTAAGGTAAAATGCGTTAGATCGTTGCATTTGGGCAAAAATAATTTGTGGAAGGATTTTGTACAGATCATTTAAAATACCGTGTATTTGAATCCATATATCTTATTCAATAAATAAAATGAGCTAAAGTTTTGTTATTTAGGACTTAACAATGTCTTGAAAAACTAAATGGAAGTTTTGGGTAAGTAGAATAAAACAGTCATATTTGCTATTAAGTATAGGCAATGGGGAGCGAGGTTCTCTTGTCCATAATGAATATTTTTCCAGGAGGTATTTATTTTACAGATAAATCAAATATGACGTAATAAACCTAAATACACAATATACTTACAAATATGGCGGCCGGAAGTGCCGCCATTTTGCGAGAAAACGTTTGGGACTGTATCTCCGTAACCGTGTACTTGTGGCCCACAATTATAAGGATCTTTATTTTAAATAATTAAATTTCCATTATTTATTGATTTTATAATTTTTTCGTATAACTTATCGTTTACGATTTATAAAATTATTAGTGTTTGTTTATTGACATTTTTACCGATATCTCTTCTAAAAATCGTTTAAATAATAAATTAATTATAATTAAACTTAAAAATAGATAAGTTTTCTATAATTTTAAATTTAAACTTTTTTTCTTAAATTAATATTTTAGAAGTTATAATGCGTTTAATGTTGTACTACGAGGTTAATAAGATCAAAACATGCATAGCGTAATTCGAAAAACCATAGTAATACCTGGCCCGTTGTTGGCTCACCTCACGTTAACTGTTCTTTCACCAGTTTTAAATTTAAGTTCTAGAAAATTTAAAAGTTTAGTTATAAGCAATTTCTTGTTTAAAGAATTATTAAAAGATGTCGGTAAAAAGTCAATAAACAAACAGTAGTAATCTTATAAATCGTAAACGATAAGTGATACGAAAAAAATGTAAAAGAAAAATAATGGGCAATTTAATTGTCCATAATAACGGTTCTTATAATTATGGACTTTAAGTGCACGGTTACGGCGATACAGGCTTAAACGTTTTTTTGCAAAATGGCGGCACTTCCAGTCGCCATATTTGTAAGTATTTCGTAATTTTATATTTATTACATCCTACTGCACCCAAAAAAATATCTTTTGGAGAATTTTGCAAGAAATTATCTTCTATTTCCTGTACTAATTTCCAGATTTTCCAGTTTAGTGCTACACCTCATATTTTGGATGTTTTAAATGAAATTCCTTATTTATTTTAGGAGCAAGAAAAGAGGCGTCCAAACGTTTGTTTAATTTATAATTATTTTCATATTTGGCATACTTATTGAATGTAATAAAGCGCTTGTAAAGCTTTATCTAGATTAAGATTATTGAATTCAGTAGCGTATTAGTGGGCACCACAGCCAATATTATTGAGAAAAAAGTACGCCACTTACTTTTACAAAGTTTTTATATTCTTTTTTCGATTTGGTAATTTAAAACTTTTTGCCCTTTATATTTTTTTGTATCTAGCTTCGTTATCAAGCAAAAAATAAATTTACTTTAATTTCTTCCAAAAAGTACAGATAGCCAACATGGTAAAAATAAAAACAAACATAAAAAATTTTGGGTTTTAGATAATGCAGAACTTTTTATAAATAGAGTATATATAAGTGTAACTTTTTTTTGGTAAAATTATTAATAAAAAGTTTTTGCACGACTGCTGTAAAAAGTGTCTACAAACGCACGTCAAACAGGATCTGAAAATGAATTATTTTACATGATGTATAATACTACTTTGTGAACATTTTTTACCAGTCAAAAATATTTTATTTTCTATCTTTAGTTTTGACATAGGTGTGTAAAATCTTTTCACACGGCGTATGAAAACTTTTTACACGGCGTATTAGAAAATTTTACACAGTCCTTTTAGAATAAAAATAATAATGATCACACATTAATCCTAATTTTCTGCTGTTGTAGAAAAAGTATCGTGTGCAACACATTGGAAACTAATTCTTTTTACACTAATATGACTTGTAGCACTCGTCTACGGCTCGTGCACAAACTTTATACGTGTGTGCAAAGAGTCTTTTTGAAACTTGTTGCACAATATACTATTTCCATATGGTGCGAACGTAAGTAGACAGGCTATGTAATTAAGATATGCAATACTTTTTACTAATCCACTAATCCACAAAAATAGGATTCATTTGAAACTCGTAGTTGCAAAATATGTTATTTTGTCTTAGAGCGTAAACATTTTTGCCACTTTATACAGACATAAAAAGTTAAACATTATTTGATTACTGCTACTTACTTGTCCTAATCAATGCAATGCAGCCTAGCCATCAAAATACCTCCAGCCTTACTACGAAACAGTTTTAAACTATGCCAGATGAGCAACCATCTAATATATAACTTTAAAAGCATTTGTATGTAAAATTCCTTTTAGAACTCAAGACATGATAATTAAAATTAAGACGCAAATAATTATAGAGAGCTTGCGGGAATCAGCAGTTTTCGTAGCATTTCTTAAACTTTTGTAGTTTGGGATGACTTTAAAGCGCCTAATTAATCACAGCAAATTATAAATTTAAAAGAAGGATTTAAAAATATATATACAAAAAAAGTTAGGTTTTTTTTTATTGTGACGACTGCAAAAAGTTTTTAAACGGTTATACTTAGCTTGTCCAGTTTATTTATTACACCGGTCAACATAAAATATATATTTTGGATTTTTGATTTTATAATTTAATTCTGATTTAAAACATCAAAAAATAATTTTACATATTCTCATATGAACATAAAAAAATAAAAAAGGTACGCCCTTGCTTTTTCCAAAAATTAAAAAAAAATCTTTAAATCACCATTATTTTTGCAATAAATTTGACCTATTTACTTAATTTTCTTCGATGCACCGTTTATGCGTAAAAAAACTAAAAATAGGGCATCTCCATACTAGTTCAAAATAATTTTGCTATACCACAAATTCCTAAAAACGCTTTTTATTTCTTGTATGCAAAAATTCTGCATTAACGAAAAAATAGTCCTGAAGTTAAATTTCTTGAAAAATAAATAAAGTTTTTAGAAAGGCTTTTAATTTTTAAAAATGGGAGCCGTGCTGTATATATATATATATATATATATATATATATATATATATTTTTAAATATCTGGTATACATCCCGTTCGAACGCCACTGTTAAATATAGCTAAAATATTTTACATTAAAAATGCTTATTGGTGCATTGGTGCATGGTAAATTCTGTGAAAATATCTGAAATAGTTTTAAAATTATGATAAAAACGATATTTGTTTTAAAACACCCTGTAGCTTAAAAAGTTAAGAGGTTAAGGAAATACCTATATTTATACAGGGTGTCCAGTAACTCATGCGACAAACTTTAAGGGGTGATTTTACAATGAAAAATAAGAAAAACAGTTTATATGATTATTTCCTAAACCTCTTATTTTACAGAATTTTTTTATTATAGCTTTTATACCAATTTAGATATTTTTAAAAAAATTGGAAGACGTCTCTAATGCATCAAAAGACATTTTAAAATACCAAAAATAAAAATTACCAGTGTCGTCCGTAATTTTTTACTTTAATTTTAACATCTTAAGGGTAAATATTTTTAAGAAAAAAATGGTACGCTACTGCATTTTTTAAAATAAAATTCTTATTTTAAATCTCCGTTTAGTTTAGAACAAATTTTATTTTATCACGTTTTTTTGTTTGATGAACGGTTTTTGCATAAAAAATAAAAACCATTTTTTTTGCATGGTCATTACGTATTGCTTATAAATTAAAAAATAACCTTTGTTATTTATTCTTTAAATAGATAGAGATTTAATCATACAAAGAAATGGTTTCTATTTATTTTTTCGAAAACCGTACATCAAACAAAAAAAAAGTCTGAAGATCAAATTTATTCTAAACTAAACAGGAATTTCAAAAAAGATTTTTAATTTAGAAAAATGCAGTGGCGCACCATTTTTTCCTAAAATATTTACCCTAAACCCCTTACGGACGACACTGGTAAAAAAATATTTTTTTCTGTTATGTCAAAAAATATCTTCTGATGCATGGGAGACGTCTTTAATTTTTTTTTAAATATCCTAATTGGTATAGAAGCTATGATAAAACGACAAAACTAAAAACTTGAAAATAATATGTAAAAAAATATATGTTAAGCGATTTCATTGCACTAAAAGTTAAAAAATAATTTGGTAAGTTGTAGCTATCCAATCGCACCAATCTTTTTATCAATCTGGGATCTTGATCAGGCAAATAAAACTGTTGGGCAGGTAAAATTTCTATTTTAATAATTACTCTAGATACCCTACGTATAACAATTTTATTAATTGTCTAATAATAATATAATAATAATAACCCAAATCGATTAGAATGCGATCTGGTAGGTAACTAACCAGTAACTTACCAAATTATTTTTTAAGTTTTTAATACAATAAAACCGTTTAACATATTTTTTAAATATAATTTATATTATGTATTTTGTATTCATATATTTGGAGCACGCTGACCAAGTATGTCTTTATAAAGAGACTTTACAAACTTGTAAGCTTTTTGTAAACCTTGCCGCTTTGGGTTTGTCCTCACCAAGCCTTGAAAATCGCAGATGACATAAAGGGTTTCACAGTAGCACACATAGTTCTGCGGTTAACTCTTTTTCCCAGCAGTACATGCTCCGGTTTCTTTTTGGGCGGCTGTTTTTATGGGATTTTTTAGTCTGGAGTAACCACTTAATTCAAAATAATTTTTACTGTTTTTTGGTTATATTTTAAAGGATCTTTTATAAATTCTAATAAAGTTATGCCTCTACGAATTTATTACCCTGTCGCTGTCCTGGTGTCCTTATCCACGAGTTCTAGGATTGCCTTACACCGTCGTCTTTTATATTCGTCTTCTTCGGCAGCGCACCCAGGTGGTCCGAGAACGAATACTCAGCCGGAAAGACATTTTTAGGTAGTAGTTATATAAAAATAACGTCCATGGTGGCACTACCGCGTTGTCTAAAAGGTGCTATTAAATGCTTTATGTTTTACCCATCTATTATTGATCTGTAATACCTTAGAAATGGAATATGTTATGGTAGCAATAATACCAGCAATCACACCTGGGGCATTATAAGCGGGCATTATGATAATGCCCGCTTATAATGCCCTAATGCGCTAATATGGAAATTTTATTGCTTATCCAATTTTATTTCTTTCACAATAAAGATCAAGTTTATACAAAAAGTTTGTTAAACATATGTATTAAAATATAATTAATAACTTACCAGTTCCTGAAAATATGCCATTAAAACGGTTTCGGTTATTTGAAGAATTGCGTTCGCATCTTTCCAAATACCAAATATGCCATACTCCCGATCATACTGTTGCCTTGATTTAACTGGCAAAAGATTTTCGGTCGCTTTTATGGTCTTTTCTCTTATATTTTGTGGAATTTCTTCCATTTTAAGCAAATCCTTAAATAAAAATGCCAAGTGACTAACTGATAGAAACATCAGTCAAACTTAACACCAGTCATTATCTACTTACGTATACAGGTACAGGTGCAACTTATTTTTATATTGCGAATAAATAATGTAATTAGTCATTGAAAAACTCTTTTTGGGTAAAACATAAAGCATTGTATGCACCACGGGCTTTACTGGACTATAATGCCCATCAGGTCGAAATCTAGCCCGCGGGCCAGAGGCCCTCGGGCTATTTCAACCTTCAGGGCATTATAGTCCTAGTAACGCCCTTGATACATAAATAGCTATTATTGGTGGCCCTTTGTTCAGATAAATTACGATACTTTAAATTGTATAGGGTGTCCAAGAATATGTAGGCAATCTTTGGATTTATATAGAATACATGAAAATAATTTGACAACTTTCCATACATTTAGGTTGTAGTTATTTTAAAATAACGTCCGTGGTGGCACTACCGTGTTATCTAAAAGGTGCTGTGAAATGCAAGTACGGCATGTTCCATTGCTTGGACGCCGACGGAACAGGAAAAAAATTGGTTAAACATCTAATAACCCAACATGCAGGATACTCTGGTACTTAGGTTAATGCCTTTGTTGGCTGTCTCAAAGATAAAAGAGAATCTAATTTTAATAAATGACCTTACTTGATATAAGGAAATAAAACAGCAGAGCCGAAAATTAGCCATTGCCCTATCAGCACTCTCCCTCACCAGCTTATAAGCTTCTTCATTGCCATGGTGTACCTTTGTTCAAATAAATTACTATACTTTAATTTGTACAGGGTGTCCAAGAATATGTAAGCATATCCCTTGGATTAATTTAAAATATATAAAAATAATATGACAAGTTCCCCTAATTTTTTTGTCTAAAATGATAAATGCAAGTTGGAACTTCTTAAAATGGCATCTTTAAAAAAATTGCCTTTATTAGTTCGCCAGAGGCGGACTTACCTTACACATTTGTGTTATTTAGTTTTATACCCTGTATAACAAAGAAATAAAAATAGTATTTTTGGTTACATTATGTTATTCCATTGCAAATGGTACCAGAAAACGTTTTTTAAAATTTTTACGACACTAAAAAATAATGTTGCAGAATTGTAAAGGGTTTCATAATTCTCAATAATAATTAAAGCTAGAGAATGCATAAAAATAGAGGGAGGCTATGTCAAATCGAGAAACTAAATTATTAAATACAACCCTATATAATCAAAGCGTAGTTTTTTCCGAAAACGAAAAATTATGCCACGTACTGTTAAAGTTATTTAAGAAAAACGATTTCCAGTTACGTCCTTAATGGTCACATATCTCTGTAAAGAAGAGATTTAGGGAAAAAAATATAGGAACTTGTCACATTATTTTCATATGTTGCATATGGATAAAACAAATTGCCCACATATTCTTGGACACCCTGTATATCTTCATTTGGTAATTTTCTGAACCCATTGTTCTATGGCTGCTATTTCCGTCTGGAACACTGAAGAGTGTTTTTCGAGACACATGTTTACTTTTATCTTTTTTTTACGTACATATCCGAAAATTGGTTAGTACTACTATTAGTATTAAGAATTGTGTGGACACTTTCCACTGTCGATTAGGGTGTAGACTTTTTGTTAGCTTTTGCTTAGTTAAAATCTTGAGGTGGCCCACTAATTTTAAAAATTATTTATAAGTAGTAATTTTGAAAGTGTTATACAGGGTGTTTCTTAAACACCTACTAATATTAAGAAGAAAAAAACTTCATATTGATATATGCTCATGCAAGGGGTTAAAATTTTCAAAAAACAAAATTTCTAAAACATCTATTTTAGTAAAAACTGTGATACTGAATATATACCTAATTATTATATTTGTTTTATAATTGCTAATAAAATATTTCAAAACTCAATATTTAAAAGAAAAAAGCGCGCAATGCGCAATGGTCTAAAAATATACAATTAGGTGAATTTTTTTAACCTAAACACAATACGGAAAAAATTAAAAGGCATAAAAGCTGTTTTTTATTTGCACACATTTACACAGTCAAAGGTTTACCATTTTTTGTTAGAAATGTTCCTTCAGTTGCCTCTCGAGACGCTTAAATGTAATTAGGTTTGTAATAAATTACCCCCCTTGTACCCTTAACACCATTGCCAAATTAAAAGAAAATTGGGTGTAGGATAGTTAGCATATTTAAAAAATCCTCACACTCCTATCTCAAAGTTAAGACGTTTAGGACATTATGGGACATTCTTTAAATACGTACAAAAATCACCTTCATAAATATAAGCACGTATTTAAAAAAAAATTGTGTAAATATTTAAAAATCCAATAAATATGAGAAGTTCAAACAGCAAAACTTTCCATTAAGCAATCCCCTCATATAAGTAAAGCATGCGTCGCCACTATTTCTTGACCTTGCTGCAGCGCTGGGATACACTACCAAACAATGGTTAAGCTGTGGAGCGGACATAAAGCATCGCGATACCCGTGCTTTACTTATATGGGGGATTGCCCAGTGGAAAGTTTTTGCTGTTTGGGAGGCTTCTTTAAACCACAAGGTTAAAACTTGCGTTTAAAATGCTCATATTTGTTCATTATCAGATGTTTTCAGATGTTAAAAAAAAATATACCCAATATAGGGATGGTCATCATCAGCCTTAACACAACCATAATTATAAACAAAAGAAAAACTTTTTTATTAGGTTAACAAACCAACCCATAAAAAAGATGCAGTTTATTACACTTCTAAGAAGTATTCTTCAAAAAAAAAAGCTTTTAAAAATTCATTGATTGTTGAAAGCGTTGACAATGGGTTGCATTTACTATTAGGTGGCATAACTGTTAAGTGCTAACTCCTTTTGTTGTCTGGTAGCTTACATTTGGTGGTGCCTACCTAAACAGTAAATGCAACCCCTTTTGTTTTATATATGGGTATATCGATTCACACACAAAAATATTCTCCGCAGCCAAAAATCTTTTTGTATTACTTTTTTAAATTAGTAGGCCACCTCAAGATATTAAGTAACACCACTTTTTTTTAATCTTCTTAAATGAGTGACAAATTCCACCATCAGACTTTTTTTTACCCCACCCTACTCTTAATATATTTTTTTACAAATATTTTTTTGTAAACCTTATTTTTAATAATATTTCTTATATTATTTATATACATCGTCAGTGTAATTCACAAAGTGCTTAACTCCATATAATCCAGATCATCATCAAAAAACTACTTAACCCCTTTTAATTGTAATTAATGTCAAAATTTATTAAATTTAACTTCAAAAATTAATTTTTAGTAATTTTTTTCATATTATTTTTTTTTTTTTTACCATACGCTACCACACATCACTGTGAAATTTGGCTTAAAAATTGCTTCTCTAAAATTTTAAAAAATGGAGTTACGGACCTTGCGAATTACACTGACGATATCTTGATGAAACAATACCACTAAGAAATGTTTTCAACATAACAAGCATTCCGGGCATAAAATATGATTCTGTAAAATTTCTAAAAATGGTGTTACGCACTTTTCGAATTACACTGACAATATGGATCTGTAATAATTGACTATGTCACAGTATTTATTACATCAACCCTAACTCCATGTTATGTTTGATGAAATAAAATGTATGTAAACAGGGTGTTCAAAAAATATGGTAATAAATGATAGGGTGATAGACTGAATCAAAATAATGTCAGTACTTCATATAAAAAAAAGCTATAATAATATTACCCCTTATTAGGGACTTATGAACCTTCAAAGTTGGAATAAACAAAACTTATTTCAATTATACCTTTTGAGCCGTTGCCACAGTACCAATGATATTGAGCAACTAAATAACCTTATACTAATGTCTCTTTCCATAGGTAAACATCTATAAGTAAGTCAGAATTAAACACATATATGTTTTTATTTTATGTATATATTTGTATTACATACAAACTGCTGCTTTATCTGTATTTAAATGTGATTTTTGTAAAAACGGTACAAGATTGATTTAAATAAGCTATAACTTTTTAAACGACAACAATGTCTTCTGTCAAAACAATCCTGATAAGGCAATTATGTAAAGCAATTTTAAAAAGTTAAATTTACTTAGAATATGAAGTTGTAAAGACTTACTAAGTTTTTATTAAACCATTAATAATCTTGCTAATGAGGGTAGAAAGCACTGGAAACACTTATAACTTAGAACAGTGCTTAATCATAATTTTCAAGTAAGCTAAATATTATATCTCAAGTTATGTTATTATATTAGGATTATCTTAAGTACATGCTAATGCTTTCAAGAAAGCTTATCAACGGCTGTTTATCAAAATGTATTCAAAATTGTTAGTGTATTTTTTATAACCAGCTTGTTGAGATTAGACTGGTTTCGCTTTTTGTTGTGTCCTTTAATATAACAAAAGTTTGTATAAAGAGGTCGATGAGGGTTTTTAGATTTTGTAACCCTAACCCATGTTTTAGGCAGTTTTGTCAACATTGTCAAAATACCACAACATACATCTATTACATTTTACGTCACTTTTGAGACAATTATAAACCTATTACAATTATTTACTACCTTAAAATAACCATAGCCCATTTTACATATACTTACGGGAAACGGATTAGATTTAAGGATTATAGAAAAATGTATATGGTGTCTCTTTTAAAATAACAAAGACTCCATTTTGTTTTTGTGTTTTTTAAATTTCACAACCAAATAGCAAGAATACAATAAAACAAACTTTTAAAAATATCTTAGACTTTATGGGAAAACCGTTTCTTGATAGCTTTATTTGTTCTTAAGTGTTTTGCGGTCAAAATAGGTGAAAATTTAGTCGGACACCCTGTATTTTATTTTTTTCTTTCTTAAAACTAGATAGAAACACTAAATAATTGGGAGCACTGTCCTACAAAATACTTCAAAGATTTCTCACTCGTGATTAGAGTGTTAAAAGATTCTTAAAAAATCTTCTTTTAAAGTATTTAGTTTAAATTAATTTAGCATTATAGGGCAATACCCTAAAAGGATTTAATTAATATTTGTTTCTATAAATTACAGCTTTTACATTAATTTTGAAGATTTGTGTTGTATTTTAATATGTTGTGGTTATTTAAAGAGGCTATATGACAAAATTAACTTTAAAGCTTCTGTTAAATATCGAGACAGGGCCGTATTAACTGTATGGGGCGCCCTAGGCTAAAATTCCCGGAACGCCTAAATAGGTGGAAACAAATTTTTGAAGAGCAAAAAAAGGTCCATACCTTCGTTGCGCCTATATTCAGTGCCAGGCGTCTTACTTCACCACCCGAAATAAAAAGGTCATTTCCTCCTTTTCGCGCCTTTTTCATTTATTTCAAACCACTTTATTCACAGAGTAATTTGTTCTATTTCCCACCCGACCTAAACTTTTTTCAAAACTTCCCTGTCTAGCGCGTATTACTCCCCTGTCCGGCGCCTATTTTTTCATGGCGCCCTAGGCTGTAGCCTAGTCAGCCTAATAGATAATACGGCACTGTATCTAGAAGAGGTTAAATAATATTTTATTAGGCTAGCAGAAAAAAAAACGATATATTCTGTCGACTCACTGCTCTAAAACAATCCTACCAGTTCAGATAATTTTTAGTTAAAAATACTAACAGAAAGTAATTATTTTGTAATCCTATTTTCACTTTAAAGGTAAAACAGAAAAATCCAAATACACCATTGTAACTGTCAATTGCATAGTATGCAAATTTTTCGCTTTAGAAAATCTTTTAATTGAAATCTATTCATGTGTATTTTTTTGCCGGTGCTTCAAGTTTTATATTGCTTTGGCAGTAGTAAAATGCCTAATAAAAAACAAAGAAAACTAAATTAAAAACATAATTACAAAAAAAACGCAAGTCCAGATAATAACCTCTTATAAACTTGCACTAATATTTTTTTGGATTTTGTAAAAAATATAAAGTAAGATAGAAGTGTAGAATTTCGTTAAAAAAATAGTCTTTGGGATATTCAAACAATTAAAATATGCTTTTATTGTTAAGTGGATTTACATAGAATATTTAAAATATTTTAAAAATCTTTACTGAAAAATATGGGTTTACCTTCCTACCATTCGACCTCCACGTACCTTATACTTGAATTTATTTAACCCTTTTTGGAAAACAGTGTCACAAAATGTTTAAAATTTTTACTTTGTACTTACTTTATTGTGCCAATATACACACGGGCACAAATAAAGGTAATAAATTATTAAAAATTAAAACCCAGCTTTTCTGTAGGCATTGGCCAAACGACCGCCGGCGGTTTTTGCTCAGTTATAAGAAGAAAACCGCTGTTTATTTTTTGTAGTTTTATTGTTTAATGTTGTTGTTTAGTTAATGGCACCCTTTTAAATAAAAAAATTGAAATAGTAAAGCTGGATGGGCACAGACAAATAAAACCACTATTGTAATTATCCCAAGGTTTCGTGGCTGGATTGACACTTTATCAAGGGCCTTTAATTAAAAAGACACATTACAAAACTATTTTGTCACATGAACCCAATAATTTACAACACTAAAAGATACTTTTTAAAAATATTTTCAGGCAAAAAGGTAAATAAATTCATTATCAGGACGTCATTGTCAGCAATTAGATATACAGTATGTCCACGGATGGACTTTACAATAGGACGAATGAACCAAAAATTTAAATATTTAAGAAATTTGTATATGGCAACTGCTTTTGCTTTCTAAAAACAAGATTCACTAAAAGAAATTGGTTTGTTTTGTACATGGGCTCCAAAAACTACAAAAATCTGAAAATGGACCAAGAGAAAAATACCTTTATTTTACATAAAATTTAGCAAAATGTTAAATGAAAAAGGTTTTTAGAATTAAATAAGGATCCCATATCAAGCAAAGAAAAGCCATTTTGAGCATATGACCTAAACCTTAAATTAAATATTTTTAAATAAACAAATAACGTAAACAAGCCGGCTTTAAAAGTAAAACATACTAAAAAGCTATGGGTAATACAAACTAAAAGTTTAAAACGACGCGACGCCGACGCGACGTCGGTAAATAACATATGTTATTTAAGTACAGAAAGCTTTTGTTTATCTAGTTTTATTATTAACACTTTGACTCCCGCCGTGCAATATATCGCACATCATTATTCTACCCTAAGAGACCGCGTGCAATATATTGCACGGTCAATCTAATGTATTTTAACGTTATCAAAAGATCGTTCGGTCTGCTTGGAGATTTTGGTTTATTCGTTTTGGGCTAAAGAAACAACTCAAATTTATTTTTTGATCTGGCTAATGGTTGAAGGCATATTATGTAGATGGCGCCAGGGTGTACTTAAACATTTGGCCAGCTATAAGAAGAAGCGGGAATGCATCATTTGGAGTGATCCACGCGTTTAGACTTGTATTTTAGTAAGCTAGTAGGTTTTGGCTGTGTTTTTTTGTGGGTGCTATGAATGGTGATGGTGAACCTGAGGCGAGGAAAGCACAATGATAGAAATACTTTTAGTATATAATACGAGTTTATGGGTCCTATTTGATATTATGCTCTTTGCAGTTTGGTTACCAGCACCCGTATTATGTAACTCTATAGAGAAGAAATTTGCCCATGTTTTTTCTTAATATTTTAAACAAAAACACATAACATGTCTCTAAATTAAAGCCTATTGATTATTTTCAAATGCCTTAGTTATCTTTATGTGGTTTCTAGTAAAGTTTCTTCCGTGAATAGGCGGGAGTCAAAGTGTTAAGTGTAAACAGATAAGTCAGATCCTGACTTGGTTTTAATAAGACCACCATAGAAGCTCATGCACTGTCTGAAATAATTAAAAAAAGAATTTTTAAAGTCAATCTGCAATTGACGGAGAAATAAGTAAACATAAACCAAAAGAATATAGTCAAACATGCTTGAAGTCGATTAAACATTTTTACAAGTTTAATAATATATGAAAAAATGTACAAAAATTACAGAAAAATCAGACATAAAATTCTGCTGTAAAAACGAAACATCAAAACTTAGCACCTTTTAAGCCGAATTATTTTGCCTTTTAAAAAGCGGGTGAAGGTACTTTTGCAAAAACCAGCAGCGCATTATTTGCTAAACAATGGGGCAGTGATAGAAACCCCGCTAATGTAAGTACAGTAACACAATTTTCACCTTTTATCATATTTTTGATGTGGAATTTGCTCTTAAGATAATTAACTTTCTGTTAATCCCTGATTAACAACTTACCATATCAGTATATTTAATTAATTTCAAAAATGATATTTAAAATTGAAAAAACATAAACTTAAAATTAATTGCAATCATTATACAAATATTGCATACAAAACAACTAAATTTCATAAGTTCAATACTCAGTTTTTAATTAAAACAATTTTACATCCATTTGGAATGACGTCTGCATTATGATTGTCAACTGAACACGATAAGTGGATTTTGTATCGCAACCTCAACAGGTGCAAGCAATTTTAGCTCGCAATGGTTTTGTGCTTGATTGCGAGAATAAATAAAAACAATGTTTTTGTTTCGTCGAAATTGCCTAATATCGTGTACATTGAAATCCTGCCGAAGTTGCATTTACGCGACATTAACGTCAAGCCATTTCGAGAGTTGTATTTATTCAGGACCTCACAGTTAAATCCCGTATAGGAATAATAAAATGGTTAATATTAGAATAGAAATGATAAAACTACCAAATATAACTATTATTTTATGAATTATAAAAATATGTTTGTTTTAACAATAAAATGAATATTAATAATATAATTTATTTTCACAAAATATTTGTTTAATCAAGTAGTCTGTCATAAAGGGTAATTGCGAGGGTAAAATTTGCGATAAAATATTATAGTGGGATATTGGAGGCTGCGTTATAGAATATATTGATAGACAAAAAATTTTTTGGCACTAAACTCCACCGTTTCTAAAATGTTAAGAGTTGCATGTATATATATTATTTTGAATTATTATTAAAACGTTATACTTTATTATTTGTCTGACTGTTACAAATTATAGGGCCACCATGAGAATCTCAGGAACGACCAGAGATACAGGATTTGTTAAATTTTAGCAATGCGCATTTTTATTCATGACAATATTTTGTTTAAAAAATTTAAAAATGTGCAGGCGTTCCGGAACTATTTGAAAAAAAAAAAAATTTTGGTAAACACTTTTATTTTTAAAATATAAAAAAATATTATAATATAATTTAAAGGCTTAAATATATACATCCCAGTTTGTACAACACTCTGTAAGAATGTTTTGTTGTTTGTTAAATACTCAATAACAAATTATTTATTATTAAAGAAATTTTAACAATATTTTATTTTCATTATTAATGTTTGGTTCATTCGGATTAGTTCTGGTTAGTCTAGTCAGTTATATTATTATAACCATTAGGTAACAATTATTAAAACATTTGACATTTTGAATCATGAGCTAAAGAAAACTTTTTGTTTCTCCGTAATCTTATTAATTATGAAAATAGAAAGTTTAAGGGTAAAGATATTGCTTCTTTAAACACAACTTTTAAAAACTTACGTTCCTATTGACAAAACTCATTAATTACCTTAAATATAGGACATACTGTGTAAATAATTTCTTTATTAAAAAGATACTTTTTACCTATAACTATCTTTTCTTTAACCCTAAAAATGTATTTTGTGTATTCCCAGTTAAAGACAAGCAAAGGCATAAAAATACCTAGTTAGCTTAAAAAAATATATTTTTATTAAGGTTTTATAAATTATATTTCCATCATATTTTCGCTGGATAAATACCAGTACGTGAAAATACAACTTTAAGGGCTAAAACGCAAAACAAACAGATTTATCTCTAATTCTTCAAGAGTAATCCAAAAACCCATGGCAGCTATGTCAATATTACTAAGCATGCCTTAGCAAACAAACATTAATTTCAGCTACAGCAAGACGTATTGTTGTTCTTATAATTGAATTTTCCTTCCTAAATAAATTAAACTTTAACCAAAATTCTTTTCGTCGGATTTCGGATTCTCTGTATTTGCTTACTCTATTTATTTTTGTATAAGATTAATGGCTGTCAATTTGGGTAAGAGAAATCGTTAAATGGTAGCCGTTTAAAATATTATAAAGACCGTTTAGTAATCATATGATTTAGGTACCACCAAAATATTTCTATCCTAAAAAAATATTCGCTATTCTTAGGAAGTTTTGTTAACTTGTATCATAAAAAGGTAAGGTTTATTTTTTAAAAGTTTCTTTTAAACTGCTTTATTAAGGCGTTCTTAATACGTTCTTATAATTGTTGTACAATTATCGTTTAGTCTTTATTAGCCTTCTTCTTGTCTTGCTAAATATCGCTTTTGACATATAGGGTTTATGCAAAATCTCTTAGTGTGATTGGTTTAATGGTTTATTTCTTTGACTGTGATTAAAATAATTCTTTTTATGCGAGGAACGACAATAATTAGTCCGGCAACCCAAAGCCAATGTCTGGCCACACATAACCGCACTGGGCCTGGATTAACGGTGTTAAAGGAAAGTGGGGCAAATTAAATCCGAAAAATTCAAAGGCACTTTTGATGACCTCAAAAACTTAAAAAGCATTTTTGGCAACCTAAGTTTATTGCTTTATAAAGTATAGCTCTTTGTATAAATAAAACAGATTTTCCTACTTACAGTAGTGGCCATAATTATGGCAACTTTAAAATGAAAATAAAAAACTTATGTTAAATTATTTCAGTAAACATGAATTTATTATATAATTTTTATTTTCTAACAAAAAAAAATATTAGATAAAAAATTTAAATTTATTTAAAATTATTTACCTAGATAAAAATAAAGCACCTTTAACTTCTTACTATAATTTTACCAATGGTACAAACTTTAGGAACTTAATACTAATACTTGGTGTAGTAACCCCTGTAATTTATCACTTTCATACACCGTTGCGGCATGGACTTAAGACTTAATTAGTTTTTGAATATATGATATGTCTATAGTTTTCAGGCATTCTGAAGTTTTGTAAAAAATTGTTTAAATTTGAGTAAGTTTTATGCCTTATTGGCCAACAGGATCCTCATATTTTCATTTTGATTTAAATATGGCAGTTGAGAAGGCCAAGGCAAAACATCGATGTTATGATTTTGTAACCAATCGATAATGGATGGATTTATACTTGAATCCTTGTTATGTTGAAAAACATTTTTTGTGGTATTGTTTCATCAACATATCGTCATTGTAATTCGCAAAGTCCGTAACTCCATTTTTAGAAATTTTAGAGAATCATTTTTAAAGCAATATTTAACGATACCGTATAGGGATGCATATGCGCGGAACCACGAGCTTCTCTATTGGGAACCGTGAGTTGAGAAACTATATTGGACAATTCTTTAGAGCAAAAGCCATGGAAGTACCTATAAAAAGCGATCAATCCTC
Source organism: Listronotus bonariensis (assembly GCA_014170235.1). NCBI lineage: Eukaryota > Metazoa > Arthropoda > Insecta > Coleoptera > Curculionidae > Listronotus > Listronotus bonariensis. Next base: position 66,469 of record JACEGR010001946.1, on the reverse strand, counting down.
CACAGCCCGGCGATGGGCAAGAAAGGAAAGCCTATCTGTAAGTAAAGGATCATTAATGAGACGAATAGCTGCTTAGATGGTTACTTCTGATTAGTTCTGGTAAGTCTAGTCAGTTATATTATTATAACCATTAGGTAACAATTAATAAAATATTTAACATTTTGAATTATGGGCTAAAGAAATCTTTTTGTTTCTTCGTAATCTTAATAATTATGAAAATAAAAAGTTTTAGGGTAAAAATTTGGCTTCTTTAAACACAACTTTTAAAAACTTACGTTCCGATTGACAAAACACATTAATAACCTTAAATATAGGACATACTGTGTAAATAATTTCTTTATTAATAAGATACTTTTTACTTTAACCCTAAAAATGTATTTTGTGTAATCCCAGTTAAAGACAAGAAAAGGCATAAAAATACTTATACTTAGCTTAGAAAAAATATATAAATATTTTTATTAGGGTTTTATAAATTATATTTCCATCATATTTTCGCTGGATAAATACCAGTACGTGAAAATACAACTTTAAGGGCTAAAACGCAAAACAAACAGATTTATCTCTAATTCTTCAAGAGTAATCCAAAAACCCATGGCAGCTATGTCAATATTACTAAGCATGCCTTAGCAAACAAACATTAATTTCAGCTACAGCAAGACGTATTGTTGTTCTTATAATTGAATTTTCCTTCCTAAATAAATTAAACTTTAACCAAAATTCTTTTCGTCGGATTTCGGATTCTCTGTATTTGCTTACTCTATTTATTTTTGTATAAGATTAATGGCTGTCAATTTGGGTAAGAGAAATCGTTAAATGGTAGCCGTTTAAAATATTATAAAGACCGTTTAGTAATCATATGATTTAGGTACCACCAAAATATTTCTATCCTAAAAAATATTCGCTATTCTTAGGAAGTTTTGTTAACTTGTATCATAAAAAGGTAAGGTTTATTTTTTTAAAAGTTTCTTTTTAACTGCTTTATTAAGGCGTTCTTAGTACGTTCTTATAATTGTTGTACAATTATCGTTTAGTCTTTATTAGCCTGCTTCTTGTCTTGCTAAATATCGCTCTTGACATATAGGGTTTATGCAAAATCTCTTAGTGTGATCGGTTGGATGGTTTATTTCTTTATTTCTTTTATTCTTTATTAGTCCAAAACTCCATTTTTAGAAATTTTAGAGAAACATTTTTAAAGCAATATTTAACAGTGATGTGTGGTAGCATAGAGTAAAAAAAAATTAATATGAAAGAAAATATTATGTTCTTTTATATTAAATTATTTTTTTACTATATGCTACCACTCATTACTGAAAAATTCTGCTTTAAAAAATGTTTGTCTAAAATTTCTAAACATGGTGTTACGCACTTTGCGAATTACACTGACAATATGGAACCAACTTATTATTTAGTATGCCGCTGTCCATAAATCTGTTCATATATCCTTTTATTCGATAAAGGGAACTAAACCAAGAGAAACATTCCCAAACCATAATGAAACCTCCACCACGTTTACCAGTAGGTGTAGGTAATAAACTTTTGTCCAGCCTTGATCCTAGAGAATGTCTTACATAGGAGGGTCCATCACTTCTAAATAAAGTGAATTTGGATTTGTCACTAAAAACTACCCGTTTTCGTTTTTCTGTAGTCCAGTAAATATGTTCTTGGGGTAAAACGTAATCAGGCCATCAAGTTCTTCTTTGAGGGCAGTGGTTTCTTTGCTGGTCTTCGACTAAAAGAATCACTATCCATAAACATTAACTTATGGTAGTCAGTCCCATTACTTACCCATTGTCGTCAATGTATAATAAATCCTTAATATTTTACAGATTTCTTACAAGCGAGCACTTAGAATTTAAAAGAAGCAATGAAAGAGACGAATATATAAAAGTTGCTGTAAATGGGTCCATTCCACAAAAAGAAGCACATACATTTTTTTAGCAATAAGAGAATATTGGTATGGGGTATGCTGTATACAATAACAACCCGAAATAATACATATAATTTAAACTAATATAAAATTTAAGTGCTATTAGCTGAAAATTTTTATTTTTAATAAGTTGGTATACAGTATGTCCGCGAATGCGGTTAACGAGAGGAGAAATGGACCAAAAATTGAAAGATACGAAAAAAGTCATTCTTGATAAAAAAGTCTGCTTGTTGAAAAAATATGATCCACGATGAGAAAATAGATTTTTATCATACAAAAATGCAAAAACACAAAATCAAACAAAAGCAAACAGTCATTTTTAGGCGTTTTAACGTGAAATGATAAATAAAAAACTTGCTCCAAATTTACTTCTATTCCTGATTCCAAACTTACTGAAGAAAATTTAAATTTATGAAAAATTAAAAAAAATATTTTTGCTAGTACAGGTTTTACTACTTTTACCTATTTATTACCTTTTCATTACTAAAAACTTATTAAAATAAATTTATGATGGACGAAACATAATACACAATAGTCATAGTTCAAAACCCCTCCCCCATATTCAACACATTTTTCCAACTGCTTCCTACTATGATCAAAACTGGCTTGAATCTCTTCAATTGGTAATGATTCCACTGCTCGCCTAATTCTTAGTTTTAAAATTTTAACATTATTTACTAGAGGTTGTGCATAAGTAAGCTGCTTTAGACGGCCCCAAAGAAAAAATCGGCTAATGTCAGATCGGAGCTTCTTGGGGGCCATAAAACTGGTCAATTTCTTCTTATTCATTTCACACCGAATTTTCTGTTCAGCCATTCTCTGACCTCTCCAGCGCAATGTGTAGGTCACCCATCGTGTTGAAAATACATTGTGTTGCGATATTCCAGGGGCAGCTCTTCAAGATTACCGCAAAAAAATTTATCTAGTAGTTGCAAATAGCTCGCTCTGTTACAAGTACCTTCGAAAAAATAAGGTCCAATGATACCATAGTATGAAATGGCACACCACACATTAATTTTTTTAAAATATTGACGTCTTGAGGGAATTCTAAATTCAGGATTCTCTTTACTCTAATATTTGACATGCTGAGAAGCAACAGTACCGTTGGTTGAAAATGTTGATTCAGTCAGAAAACATTATACACTTGTGAAAGTTTCTATTGATATTTAAGATCTTATTTCCAACCCATAATGAAAAATCTAGTCTTTTAGCTTCATCTCCAGCTTCCAAGGTTTGGTTGAAATGAGGCTTGTAAGGGTAAATTTTATTTTCTTTTAAAACTGTTTGAATAGTAGTTTTTGTACCACCTCTAAATGCTTAGCTCTGTTTCTCAATAAAAGCAATGGATTTTAATTTACAGATTGCAATATCAAAACTGTGAGGCATCGTCTTCATTATATTGCTTTTTTGTTTTTTAATGTCCATAACTGATCCTGTTCTTTAAAAATTTTTTCACCAGTTTGTGAACACCAACTTTCGAAACGTTTACTCCAGGAAGTTTGCGTTGAAATTCCTCCACTACATAGCTATAAGAGCACTGACCACTTCCATAGCATTGCACTATAAAAACTCTTTAGTAGGGAAAGAAGGGGTTTGACGGACCACCGTCCACCGGTGGAGCTTATTATCTTAAAATCTCTGACGTCATTCGAAATTTAGGAATCTTGCGCAACGCGTTATTTAGGGCGTGGTCCCTACTATCTGTCAAACCATAAATGTCATCTGTCACATGTCAAATGTCACCTGTCACCTGTCATATAGTCAAAAATCACGTGACTAGGAAAATGGCCGCCATGCGTAGGATACTTGCGCAATGGTCATAAATTTATTTGCGCAAACGCGAAAATTCCAAGTCATACCGTTCGGGCGCTATCGACTAAAATCGTTATTTAACCTTGATGATGAGTCATCAGCGCGCGGTTTAAATTTTTTAAATATAGTGTAACGTCATACCTATCGAATAGCGAAAACCGCATGACGCCATCTTTAGCCATAAGGGCGCTACAGCTGTTTAAAATATGACGAGAGACACCAACTAGCGATTAGGACGGTAAACCCATAGCAAAATTACCCATAGCGTCCTTATTATTAAACTTAGAATAATGAAACTTGAACAAAGAATAGTTGCTAACGGCAAATAATTTCAAGGTTAAACTTTTCACATGATAAGCTTCTAAAATTCTAAGAATTACGGCCTGGCATCTCGCGCCCCCCGCTTAAGCCATCGGTTTAAGCGGAAGGCGTAACAAAACGCATGCGGTAAAAGCATGGCTGCCGTCACCTAGCAATACTACCGGAGGCTTAAGCGAGAGGCTTAAGCGCAAGCGCAGAATGCTAGAGCGTAATCTCATGATAATTTAAGACATAATAATTAAATATTAAATAATAAAACACATTCTATATATTAAATTAATTTATTTAAGCCACAGTGTACATTGACTTTATGACAATTTTATACACAAATAAACGGTAAAAACAGTGGTAACTAAATAAAAAGCAGTGTTTGTAGTAAAGTATTTATTATAAAATATAAAATACATACATGGTTGTCATATTTCTAAATAATTCTTAGAATAATGCCTTATAAAATAAATAGCAGTGTTTGCAGTAAAGCATTTATTTTTAAATTAAAAATACATTGTTGCCATATTGCTAAATAATTCTTAGAATAATGTATTATTACGGTTATTTAAACTCTTCTCACAGACCCTGTTAATGGTGAATATTTTACAAGTTTGTCATGAATAATTAAACAGTAAGCATTTGTGTTTGCAGAAAAGTTTTCTTTTGTTTCAATCTTTAACCTTACATCAATAATGCCAGAATTAAGGATTTCATTTTGTCTTGAACAATCAATTTACAATTAAGGATGCATTGTTTTTAAATTTTTTAGAGTTAAAAGTGGTTCGTTTTGTTTTTCGTAGTAGCTTTCTTGAAATTCTGAGTACATTCTCATAGAGAGTAGCTATTATACCTCTTGAAATTTCCAAATTTAAATTATCGTATGGATAAAATTCAGAATTTAAATAAAGCTTTGCATTTGATACATCACAATGATCAAATAAGCTACAATTTTTCTTGTAGTTATCCTTTTCGATCTGTTTGAAAACCTAAAATTATCCATCTTGGTCTTTCCACCTGCACAGAAGTTTTAATGGTCCATGTAAGGTGTTTTCCAATCGGTATTGAAGGATGTTCTGTTAGTTTCCAGCTTCTAAAACCGATATCCAATTCAGTTCCACTTCCAACAATCTGTAAAAGTTCTAGTCGTTCAGCATCGGATACTGTAATATGTGGTAGCCTCCAAACAATTTTATCAATAATAACTTGTACATTTTCTCCATCGGTAGTGTTAATAACGGCATTTTTATCGGAAGAACTTCTTAACAATATTAGTTCATGCTTAACATTTATAAGTATCTTTGAAAATCTTCAGCGAATCCTAGTAATGTCCTGAGTGGAACACAAACATTAAAAGTTCCGTTTGAGCCCATCCCGTCCCAGGTAAAATCATCTTCAATACTCCAACCAGCGTTTTTATATTTAATTAACTCATTACCATTGTAAGAGACATAACCTTCATTGTTGCTGCTATTCCAGGATATCTAGTCGAATCAATAACTTTTCCGCCAATCTCAAGACGAATTTCTTCAAAGAGGTGTACCATCAAAGTTGTTTACAAGTTTAGCAGTGTCTGAAACTCTTCCATCAGACCCTTTTAAAAGTCGTCCTTCCAAATAAATATGACTTGCCCAAGGTAGGGTGTATATATCAGTTTGTTGCACCGGTATTCGAATTTCATCATTATTTTTGAAAGAGCTGGAGTACGGTAAATGGCTATGCCTTTCTATTTTTGTAATAGAGTTATCAAAGTTTAGCGAATCTGTCACGTTTAAAATGCTCATTTTCAAAGTTTTTAACAAGAAGCCCTATGGATGCAAGAAATCTTATATTTTCTTCCGTTAAGCTCTTTTTAGTGTTCCAAAGCTGGTAAAAATTGACAATTTTCTTTGGCGTTATATTTCACAACCATAACACGTGTGCTCTGCACAACGTTCTGCAGTATACTGACACACATATCACAAAGTAGTTATTTATAAAGACTTTCTAAAATGTAATCTAATAGTAATAACTTCTCCTCTAAAGTCAACCAATTCACCATCTTGATCAATCAGTTTTAATTTAATGTTGCTGATAATTTTGGTGGATACAGGCATATAAAGCACATTTTGAGGAATTTCTATAATTTTGAAACCAGCTGTGTACTGATGGCGAAAATTCATCGTATTGTATGAACAAGCATATTATTGTGATATGCGCCAGTAACGATATTACACTCGATTTTAATCACGTTAATTTTCAGAATATTTACAGGTGTTTGCGATACATGTTTAACGTTGGGCTTTAGCAAAATATTATGAAATCCCAACAATTTTCCAATAGAATTTGTCTTAGTAAAGTCAACTGTATGAGAACATTCAAGCTCACACTTGAGCGTATTAACATTACCCTTTAGGCTTAGGGGTACAATTAAAATTATTGATGGCTCTATTTTTTCCTGTATGGCCTCTTGTAGATAATCATTTATTGCACTTATTTCATATGATCCAATCGGGATTTCTAGAGTAATATCACCCACATAAAATTTGTTATTACTATTATCAATGTTGGGTATGGCGTTAAACGTTTCTAAACTGACTAAACCAAGCTCGTATTCACTAGTGTCATCTCTCAAGTAGATGGGCGGGTTATAGGTTGCTTCTAAGATGGAACTATTACCACCAAGCTAAAGGTATGCATGACGGTTGAAGTAAGACTAAATTTATTTCTTGAGTCATCTGTATTTATAGGGTTTTAAATAGAGTCCCAAACCGTTTTTGTATGGTCCTAAATATAAACCGCTACCAGTTTTGCTAATCGCAATAGATTCCATTGTTTTGTTGTGTCTCTTTTCTTCTTCTAATCTTTCTTGCGCCGCCTTAGAATCATTAACAGCTTTTACGATCCCTGATATTCCACCGCTAAGTGCTCCTACGGCGCTTAAGCCGGCAAAAAGTGGTATTAAAAATGGTAGAAATCCGCCGACTACAGGTAAAGGTACTACATCTGCAGGTTTTTCTTTTTCCACCCCATTGAATGCTTTCAGAGCTACTTCAGCAGCGGAGAAAAGATCTTGCGGTTTTTCCACGTACAATGCCTCCCTTGCTTTTTGAAACGCGGTCGGGAAGGTAATCCCCTTGCCTCTACGAGCAGTTTTTTTCTTAATTGATTTTTCTTAAACTTCTGCATGACCGTACAGCACAAAGTCTTTGACAATACTAAGGATTGAATCAGAATGTTAAGTATATTTATATATGTTACGTTATACTATAACTGCCATCATTTAGTTCCCACCCCTCATTGAGTCAACACGTGTCTAGAGCTACATAAAGATTATTAACAATAATAACGTATTTAAGAAAAACAGTACCGTATTTTAGACAAACAGTGCCGTATTTAGAAAAACAGTGCCGTATTTAGAAAAACAGTGCCTTATTTTAGAAAAACGGTGCCGTATTTAGAAAAGCAGTGCCGTATTTTAGAAAACGGTGCCGTATTTTAAAAACAGTACCGTATTTTAGAAAACAGTGTAGTATTTAGAAAACAGTGCCGTATTTTAGAAAACGGTGCCGTATTTTAAAAAACGGTGCCGTATTTTAGAAAACAGTGCCGTATTTAAGAAAACGGTGCCGTATTTAGAAAAACAGTGCCGTATTTTAGACAACGGTGCCGTATTTTAAAAACGGTGCCGTATTTTAGAAAAACAGTGCCGTATTTAAGAAAACGGTGCCGTATTTTAGAAAACGGTGCCGTATTTTAAGAAAACGGTGCCGTATTTGAAAATAAAGACCGTTATTGCTTAAGCAGAGGGCTCTGGGCTATTTGCTTAAGCAGTGGGTTGCCCCAAAAGTAAATCCTAATTATTAAAAATATATCTTTACCATGGATCTGAACAAGTTAGACAAGGATGTAAAGCGTAAAATAATTGAAGCTTCCAATAGTATTCGAAAAATACAAGCTTTTAATGAAGCAGCAACGTGAGAATGGTAAGCTAGAGTTCGACACGAATGATGATCAGCGCTCAGAAGATAAGCGGAGTTTGCAAGAAGATCCAAACATTCTTCAACTCCTTGATAAACATTCGCGTAGTGTAAAAAAATTATATGATTCAATAAAAGCTGGTCGTTATGAGAATGCTGTTATATTGGAAAATACGTATAAACCTTTGGCAAAAATAATATCCAAATCAATACAAAACACTCAATCTGGTAGACAACCATTTATACCAAAGTCCTTAAAAAGACGTCAAAGCGAAAATTTTACCCATACAGTAATAAAGAAAGCACGAACTCCTCTTAACTTTGCCAGTCCCGTTAAAAACAAGACGATATAGCTGAACAAGAAAAAGAATATATGGATGATGAGCCGTCTGAAGATGATCAAATGATGGAAGAAGGCGAAACAGAGGAAACTGATTTAAACAGAACTATCTATGAGCACCAACCTGAAGAAAGTTACTTGGATGATGACTTTAGAGTCGACCCACAATTTAATCCTGTTCAGATTGATAGTATTCTGGAAAATCCTTTCGAGAATATCTAGATCAGTATGATCCGCTACCTAGAGAATATGTGAAAGGTTTTATAAAAGATACGGAAAACGAGTACGATCGAAATTATTAAAAACATGATATGGCTACTGATCATCTAACTTTCGGTGATTCTCGCCTTGAATTTAACGGTCCAGATATTTATGTTAAAGGGAAAAATTTATTGGAACTCCTGGTCTATATGAACTTATATTCAAGACCAATCCGTTAAAAACAAATTTACAGCACTAGACGAGCGAGCATTTGCAAAATTGGTTTTGCTAACGAATGCTAGTAAGAGAAACTTTAATGAAAACGAACAGCATGTTGGCAACAGAGGTGTCAAGTACATGTTAACAATTAAACCATTACTAGAACGTATAAAAGAGGAGCGAATAAGAAAACAAAAAGAACGCGATAAAGAGTTGCGAATTACAAGAGCACAAAATCCTCAAGGCTATGGTTTACCAATTGATACTCAACATAAAATATTTAACAATAATAAAAATGATTATATTTACTGGGATGATCCAAATGAGCTTGTGGATAGATTAAGATTGTTAATGGCTAGCAAGCAAGTGGGTAATAATAACCACCAAAATGAGATTATGAGTATTATTGAAGAGTTAAAGGAAGCCGATATTATTGAATAAAAAGAGTTGATTTAGTAATATAACATCATTTTCAAGATGACTCTCGACAAATTCGGACCTAATTTAACTCATCCGTATCATTTAGCAAAAAGCTTAAAACAGAAGATGGTGTAAAGGATAAGCCCGAAAACAACTTGTATGGCTACATAAATATTATGTTGGTTTGCGAAAAGGGTTTGTCAAAACATTTTTTTATAAATGGCACAAAATTTGATTACTACAGGTTTCCCATTACAAGTGGAATTATTGAATATGTTAATATCGATACACCTGTCAAAACGTATATAAACGCAACAGCATATGAAAACCAAGTGAGTTGTTACACCAGAAGTTAAATTTAAATGATTATATTTTATTTTTAGGAGATAAATTACGAACACGTACCAAAATACATGTTGAGTTTATAATAAATATCCTATTTTATAAGGTATTATTCTAAGAATTATTTAGCAATATGGCAACAATGTATTTTTTTAATTTAAAAATAAATGCTTTACTGCAAACACTGCTATTTATTTTATAAGGCATTATTCTAAGAATTATTTAGAAACATGACAACCATGTATGTATTTTTTATTTTATAATAAATGCTTTACTACAAACACTGCTTTTTATTTAGTTACCACTGTTTTTTACCGTTTATTATCTAACCGCAGCTATCTTTGTTATTGTTGACGTATGCTTTGACCTTGAAATTACAAGGGGTACGTTCAGAAACCATCTATTAGGGTAAACTGCTCTCTGATTGGTTAAAAATAACGGCTTAAGAAAAATACGGTTCTCTGATTGGTTAAGGCCTTTTTTATTATTTAGAATTTAATTATTATTTAAAACGTCACTGTGCGCGCTAGCGCCTTCCGCTTAAACCGATGGCTTAAGCGGGGGCGCGGGTGCCGGGGGCCGTAATTCTTAGAATTTTAGGCTTATCATGTGACAAGTTTGACCTTGAAATTATTTGCCGTTAGCAACTATTCTTTGTTCAAGTTTCATTATTCTAAGTTTAATAATAAGGACGCTATGAGTAATTTTGCTATGGGTTTACCGTCCTAATCGCTAGTTGGTGTCTCTCGTCATATTTTAAACAGCTGTAGCGCCCTTATGGCTAAAGATGGCGTCATGCGGTTTTCGCTATTCGATAGGTATGACGTTACACTATATTTAAAAATTTAAACCGCGCGCTGATGACTCATCATCAAGGTTAAATAACGATTTTAGTCGATAGCGCCCGAACGGTATGACTTGGAATTTTCGCGTTTGCGCAAATCAATTTATGACCATTGCGCAAGTATCCTACGCATGGCGGCCATTTTCCTAGTCACGTGATTTTTGACATATGACAGGTGACAGGTGACATTTGACATGTGACAGATGACATTTATGGTTTGACAGATAGTAGGGACCACGCCCTAAACAACGCGTTGCGCAAGATTCCTAAATTTTGAATGACGTCAGAGATTTTAAGATAATAAGCTCCACCGGTGGACGGTGGTCCGTCAAACCCCCTTCTTTCCCTACTCTCTTTGTTCTATGGTCAGCATTTTGGAAAGTATTTTTTGACACTGACACTAACAGGTAATAATGTACAGGTATAAAAGTTATAATATGAAGGTAGTAAAATGCGTACTTGAAAAAATGTTTTTTTTTAATTTTTCGTAAATTAAAATTTTCTTTATTAAGTTCGGAATCAGAATTAGAAGTAAATTTGGAGCAAGTTTTTTATTTATCATTTCACGTTAAAACGCCTAAAAATGACTGTTTGCTTTTGTTTGATTTTATGTTTTTGCATTTTTGAGACACCCTGTATGATAAAAATATATTTTCTCATCGTGGATCATATTTTTTCAACAAGCAGACTTTTTATCAAGAATGACTTTTTTCGTATCTTTCAAATTTTTGGTCCATTTGTACTCTCGTTAACCGCATTCGCGGACATACTGTAATTATGGCTACTTTGTGTTTCTGTTCCTTTTTATCCAAACTTTAAGTCTAATATAGGTTAAAGCCTGGCCACACATACCCGCACCGATGTCGCACAAGACCCGCACCGTAGCACGATCGTGTCTCGTACGGTTTGAAACATATCCAGCTAATACAATTATACCTAGATCGGATAGCGCCGATGTCCTTGAACCAAGCTTTGAGTTTACCCTGCGTCACTTTTTATTTTAGTTTATTACGTATAAAAATTAAAAGTCAGTGGGTAAAGGTTAGTTGTTGTGAACAGGCAATACAAGAAAAATAATTGAAGAAGGATTGAAAAATGTAAACCTTATTTTATTATTACATCTTGTGAATAATATGTGAGCAAAGCTTATGAATTCATTGTTATTTTTTGTTGTAATAAGTTTTTTAATTATTATTTTAAGAAATAAAATAAACTATAAACTTCACGAGTTTAATGCAAACTGACTAATTAAAAATGCGTCGCAGTGAAGTACAACCGTTGGTCGGTAAAGTTTGTTTACTTGGTAAAATGCGGTGCGGGGTATGTGGTCGGGCATTTGATTACAACGGTTCATTTTTAAACCGAAACACGGCCGTGCTATGGAGCAGGCCATGTTGTGGTTATGTTTCCAGTATTTCATTATCATTATCATATTTTTTATGGAGTTGCATTATTTAAATGTACATAAAATATATTCCACTCATTTGTAAGGTTAAGCCAGGATTTAAAAAAAAATAAATTTGTTGTTGTCCCTCTTGACATGTAAATTGACGTGTTTCGCCAAATTTTCATCATTGGTAGAGGCAATATTAAATACTGTTTGTTTTCAAATTATTACCCTGTATACGATTATTTTTCGCAATAGAAAATAGACCAATCAGAAACTACCATTTTTCGAGTATATTTTGTTTAGATTGGTAATTAAAACACATGTGCTGTTTAACCGCAAATAAATTTCTGTCATCCAAACTTTGACAACTAGTTTGTTAATTGCCCAACCTCCCATCTACGGTTATTTGAAAGAAAATGTCAAACTATATTATCAGTAAAATTCTGTATTGTTGGCTTTAATGTGAGTTTTTCAGAAAATAATCTTGTCGTATACCACTCGACCTACAATTTCAAATCGATTAAACTACCCAAATATGTTTTGCCAGTTTATCTTGGCAAAAAGTTTAAACTAACCAGAACAAAAATAAAAAATAAATAATAGTTTTAAAAAACTTAAAAAACACGCTTTTATATGCAACCGAACTAAAAATTAGAAAATAATTTTTCATTACAAAGAGTTTGTCACTTCAGAATAAAAGCGTCGGGTGCATTTTACTATTTTTTCATAACTTTTCCCTCATAGATACTTGCAAATAGAATAATTATAACATTTAATATATATAACGCTTTTATTCTGAAGTGACATACTCTTTGTAATGAAAAATTATTTTCCAATTTTTAGTTCGGTTGCATATAAAAGCGTGTTTTTTAGTTTTTTTAAACTATTATTTATTTTTCATTTTTAGTTCGATATATCAATTAGTTTTCTGCGGTCATGTGATTTTGAAATGTTTTACGAACTATTTCGTAATCTCATCTATGTATGTATGTATGTATGTATGTATGTATGTAGGCATGTATGTATGTATGTATGTATGTATGTATGTATGTATGCATGTAAGACTGAAACTGCACGCATGCGCAGATCACTCGCCTAGCTCTAGCTCGCTTACTCTTTCACAGAGGATCTGTAAAGGAATTTATTTATCCTGGCGGTCCTAATCAGGATAACGGGATACTGTTTTTAAATTATTGCATTGTCATCGGTCCTTGATACGTGTGCAAAGTTTCAAAGAAATTGAATCGCTGGGAGTTGGTAAAAATTAGGCTCAAAGATTCCGTTACATAGATAGATAGATAGCTAGATACAACCCAAGCTAATAAAAGCGTGTTAAAAAAACCTCGACATCTTCATGGTCTCGAGTTTTTGATTAAATAAAAGCGTGTTAAAAAAGAACCCACGACCACTGCGCGGTCTCGTGTTTTTATTTAAATTATTGTACGTTTAACTATTTTTCAAGAAATATTTTGCTCAAAATATTTTTTGGATAGTTTATTTAATTAAATTTATAGGTCTTGTGGTATATTATATGTTTATTTCCTTCCTATTAATTTTAACCAATCGCTATCAAGAATTGGTATGCCAAATATAAATTTTAAATAAAAAATTACTTAGCTGTCAGCAGTTTTTCAAAAAAAAAAATTAAATAATTTATTCAAGTTTGACAAGTGACAAGTTAGGTATATTGTTTTTTATTAATAATTAGGTATTGTTTTTATTGTTTTCTCAGACAAAAATCTTACCAAATATTCCTTGTGCATCTAATTTTTCCTATGAAAAATTAAAATACTTGTTTCTAAGTAATCTGTTTTAACAAATAACATTTTTAAAGTAAAAAATCCTCGTCTTCGACTCAGATTTCTAAAACCACTCTTGCTCATGCTATTTGTTAAAACAAATAACTTAGAAACCCGATTTTTTCCTGAAAAAATAAATGCACTAAGTATATTACCGCCGATAAAATTTAGTTGGGTTAAAGCAAAAAACGTTAAAAAGTTCTATTACTTTATATGTAAATTAAAGGTTAAACACTTACTTGTAATTCTGTTAAAATAGCCTCGTCAAATATCATTCGAGAAAAAAATTTTTTAGGCAAAATACTTCTCTTGGTTTATTCAACTTTGTTGCTTTTTGGTAATTTAGTTATGACATTTAATCGGCTCGAGGTATTGTTATAAATGTCATTTACGAAATTGCCAAGCAACAGACTCTCATACAATCAAAATATTTAGAGTGTTTTAGGCATTCCGCAGATGGGTAGGCAAAACAGCGACGCGACCGCGATTTTTACCGCCTTTTAAAGGACGTTTGCTTATTTTAGCAATTCGCGAACAGTTTTGTATTTTGTTTACAGTGTGTAATTTATGTTGTGATTGTGTCTGATTGTTAAACGAAAAAATAAGAATTACGTTTAGACATTTTTGGATCAAATATGGATTTATTTAACATTGTGGAGGAAGTGAAAAAACGTTCTGTACTTTAAAAATATATTTTAAAAAAATATTTGCAAAAGATTACATAAAAACACTTGGAATGAAATAGCAAAGGAGGTTAACCTGTCAGGTAAGAAAATATTTAATTTTTTGTTTGTAAAATAATGTTCGGTAGGATTCAGGCTTTTTCGTACTTGTCTTAGAGGGCTCTATTATGGCACTCTTTGACCCGGTGGGATAATCCAAATGGGTAGTTTTGCTCCGTCGCGGTCGGGTTTAGGGAACGTTGGCGGTCTTCGGTTATTATGTAATTAAATTGGCTAAAAATATAGTAAAAATTGTTCAATAAACGTATGCTCGTCTTTGTATAGTTGTTGCCACTTCAAAGACGAATATACGCGTACATACTGTCGAAAGCTTCTCGAATCTCTGTCTCGTCGCGGTTTCACCGACCCATGTGCGGAGTGCCTTACACTGACAAAATGTCATAGAAACCTCCTGTTTTTACTGGCTAGACTCCTAACTGCTTTTTCCATGATTAAGCCAACATGATAGTATTTTAGCAATTAAACTTAGTTGGGTAAAAGGTAAAAACTATTGTTAATTTATATGTAAATTAAAGGTTAAACACTTACTTGTAATTCTCGTACAACGCGGTCGTATTCCGGCCGTTTGCTTAAAATACAGGCTATCTGTCTGATAAATATTTGCCTTTGCTTGGTGAATACGGCCGTTAATTTTGTCAAATATCATTCAAGAAAATAAAAAATAGGCAAAATATTTTTCTTGTTTTATTTAAATTTGTTTCTTTTTGGTAATTTTCTTCGTCACAATAAATCAATACCACTCACCTATCGGCTCGTGGCTATTGTTATAAAGGTCATACATGAAATTGCCAAGCAACAGACTTTTATACAATCAAAATATTCTATAATATTATATACATCAATTTATATAAAATTAAACATTACCAATATTTGTAAAAGTTCTTTCGATTATTTATGTTCTTTTATCTTCCCTTTGTAAAGTTTACAGTATACAAAGTTATTTTTATTAAAAATGTTTGAAGTTATTTGAAACACAGTTCAAAAGCATTTTTGTAAAAAAGAAAATATAGTGGATTTATATGGTGTAAACGAAATGAAAAATTCTTTAGGGAATAATGTTTCACGTAAAACTTTTTAACTTTTAATAGCCTTTAATTTAGAAGAGCTCAACAACAGACGAAATTTAGTATCGCTTGCTAAAATAAAGATATTTTAACTTTTACGTTCAAATATATAAGACAAATGAACACAGCTAAAGCAAGTTACTAGTTTACTATTACAATTAATACAGGAAAATTCTTAACCTATACGCATTAACTTTATAGTTCATTGCTAAGAACAAAAAGTGCCGTGTCCTCACTTAGTAACATGTTACAAAAATTTGTTTCTGATACAAGTTTAAAAATACAAATAACTTGTTGCTTTTTAAAAACATGTGTAACAAACCGCGTCCTTATTTGCTACTCAACACTGTTATCTAACATGTTTCCAAAATTTTATAAAAAGCAACAAGTAACATGTTACTAAGTGAGAACACGGCTTTAAAAACTATATTCATTTATTTAAAATAAAAAAATCAACAAAAAAACTGAGGACAAATAATGATAAGTAATGTAGAAGATGCTTTTCTATTTTTTACTTCAAAAATAATTTCGTGTAACAATTATAACCCCAAATTTTAATCCCAATCATATAGAAATGAAGATACACGTTTAACCACAATTAACAGTAGAAAGTAGAGTATGTCTGCATGTGGTAGACAATGCTTTATAATTAATATTAAAAAAGAAGAGTTTCGGACTTCCATTGTCTTTATTTTATTTATTTTACAACGTTTCGGACAGAACTATCATTGACCATTTCAGGTGTAAACCAATCTAACTCCTAAGACTACTGAGTTTATATACACTGGAGAAGACCATTCACCCGTAATGGGGTTCGGTGCGGTAAAGCGTGGGGACGCTTGACCGCACCGGACGGTTCGCTTTAAGAGTGGTTTTCAAATGTTTGAAATTTCCAATCTTGGTTTGCTAAAAATACCATCATTGTTCTCAATGAACACGGTTTTTTTAAATTTGCGCTTTCTCCAATGTGGTTTAAGAAATCTGTCTTTATTAAGGAAAATTATGGTATTTTTAGCAAATCAAGTGTGGAAATTCCAAACATTTGAAAACCACTTTTAAAGCAAACCAATGCTGGCGTCCTAGGGTGCACAACCCCACACTTGACGGCTCCCAACTCCATCACGAGTAAATGGTCTTTCCCAGTGTATATAAACTCAGTAGTCTTAGGAATTAGATTAGGACAAAGATATTACTGTCCGCAACGTTATGTGAATAAATTAGATAGATAAAGACAGTAGAAGTCCGAAAACCTTCTTTTTTAATATCAACAGTAGAGTACTAACAAAGCAAAAGAATTTGACTGATTAAAATTTATGTTTTTTCTTTAATAAGTTACTTTTACAATATTTTACGTTTTTTTGTTATTAGTCACTGAAGGAAATATTTTTGTAAATTTAAAAGTATAATATTTAACAAAAAAAAAATATATATATATATATATATATATATATATATATATATATATATATATATATATATATATATATATATATATATATATATATATATATATATTTATTACTCTATATTTGTTTATCTGTTATTCTATGGATATAAATATAATGGAATTTATTCAAGTGCAATTAGTAATATGATGGTTTTGTGCTAGTTAATGTCAGAGTACACACAACTTGTAATTATATTTAATAGCTAAACTTCATCAAAATTTATTATTAAATACAGGGTTAAATGTGAAGCAGAAAGGGCAAAGCAATTTTAAAGTAGCCCTTTCAATATTAAAGTAAAGTACTGTTATTTAATTTTAATAAAAACAATTTTAAATTAGAAAAATCATAATTAGATTTGGCCAAAAAAGTGTGTTTAAAAATGTATTTAATATTGACACATAGTTTTTTATTTTAATAACTGAACTTTTTTTTAATAAAAAAATACCACTCTACAAATTGTCCACAAATAAGGTTTACAAAGAGGTAAACGGACACAAAAATTCATTTTTAAGAAAAAGTTATATCTAATTTAAAAAAATCCTGTAAACAACATAATTTACAAAAAGAAAATATTGATTCTGTTTACAGGGTAAGCAAAAACTTAAAAAACATGTTTATTTTTCAAAAGTTAACTTACTTTTTCTATTTTTATGCAAAATGTCATATAGAACATTTGTTTAATATGGCATTTTAAAAGACTTTTACTTATTTTACAGAAATGTCAAAAAGTTTACCAAAACTAATGCTTGTGTTATTAAAAATTAAATATTTTATATTTTTATAATTAAATTTTAAAATAAATAAAAAAATAGCTGTCTTTCTTCAAATTAATCTACAAAACAATTTGCTAGCTGTTAATAAATGTGGTTAAGGCTTTTTACCAAATTATGAAGTTTTATAAATTTTTGTATTATTATTTATTCTTAATAAATTCTCTTAATGACATTTCGCTTAAAAATAAAAAATGGGCGTACTTTATTTAAAAAAAAATAAGTTTTTAAAGCGTTTGCGTATAAAATTTAACATTTTCTCTCTATCCTATTTATTTTACAAGCCATACATCTTTATTAAAAATAACTTTTTTCGACATAAGAAATACATAAAAAATCCTGAGACATTAGAAGTAGTAATTTAATTTTTAAAAGTGTAATATTGGATCAAATATTGTCTATTTTAAGCTTTTTTTCTGTGTATTTTTACCTAAGTTGGCCTAAATTTTTACTCTAACATGTAGGTGTGTCCTAAATACTATATATTAAAAATATATACAGTATATTTAAATTAAAACAGGCCCTTCTGTATAATTCCGACACTTGCACAATACACACAAAAAATCCTAAAACACGTAACTTTTTGCTTTCTAGAAATAACAGTTATGTGTCAAAAATCAACTTGTTACATGCGGCCAAAAGCCGTATGTATATAATCCCTCAACAAAATTTTCGCTCAATGTGCATTTTTTCGAAAAAAAATCATAATTTAAAAACGGGAAAAGATAGAAAGTTGAAATTTTCAGGAAAAATTGGCCACTTAATGGGGTAACTGTAAAAAAAAATTCAAAACAATTGAAGAACGTTAAGTACAGGGTTTGGCAAAAAATGTGACTTTTCAAAAATCGAGGTGAGCGTAATCAATTATCTGTCCAGGGTTTTATTTTATCGAAACGAAATTTTACACACAGGTCAGAAATGGTCCCGTTCAGAACCCTATTGTTTTTGGGTTCAATCGGATAAATAGAAAAGGAGTTATTTACGTTTTTGTAGGAAAAAATTGACCGACTTTAACGCTTAATAACTCGAAAACGATTTCATCAATCGTAATGGGGTTAGTGGGACATGAAAGGGCCTCTTTTAGACTTAAAACGCCTAAATAGTCTTCTGTTTAAAATGTTTTATTTTCTCTGAGAAATTTTTAAATGAAAAAAATTGACAAAAATTTTAATTTTTTTCATGTTTTTATTTTTTTCTCAAAATTTTGACCTTGAATTGAAAAAACGCAAATGTCATTGGATTCTACACAAAAAGTTCCATAAAACAAGATATTTAAGATAATCGTATCGTTTATACAGCGTGTTTTATAGAGCTTCAAAATTTTCATTTTTTTGTTAAAAAATGGGACATTTTTTACATTTTATTTTTTTCCGAAAAAAGTACTTAAGCTAAAATTTTGAAAAAATTTAAGCATATTGTTTACTATTTGCTCTACAACATATTAAAATTTTAAGTCGCTAGTTTAAATGGTTTTAAAGATATGAATTTTTGAACTTTACTAAAAAAGTACCGATTTTGACCCAAAATTGTCGCTTTATTATTTAAAATTTTGAAAAAATCTTTGCGCCATTCGTTAGATTATTTAATTGCCTGTCAAAAACCTGTTTACCATTTTTCTCTACGATAACTGGAAATTGGTAAAAAATTGATTTAAAAAAAATTACCAAATTTTGCCCAAAAATCGCGAAAAATTTGTTGCTTAAATTCGTCAAGGTGGCTGTTCGATTCGATTTTGTTGGTCACAAGGACTTCGGATATCTACGAGGTTGGTTTAAATGATATGAACTGTCAGTTGACTTTGGGCATCTTTAAGATAGACCTATTTTTCGTAATTTAAAAAAATACAGGTTTCCGGTGGAAAATTATACTTGGATCGGAAAATTTGGAATTTTTCACGTCCTATATGAAGCATTTTATTCAAAACTATGCCCGATTTTAATACAAAATCTCGTTAAATAAAGCTACAAGGGAAGTATACGAGGGACGGTATTTTTTACTGTATGTAAGTTCAGGATCTTAATACATAAAGTAATAGAGGAGGTTTTAGTATTAGGTATGCATATAAATTAGGATTTTTATACGTTATACGGAGTGTTAGTATAATAAGGAAAGAATTACACTAATTATTGGTAATTTTTGGGACAGGATTTTTAAAAATTACATAACTGAAATAAAATAGAGAAGTTATAGACAGGATGTCCTATAAATCCTGGCCAAATTAGTAAAAACCAATTATGATAAAAAATCCGTTGTGTACAGGGTGATTTTAAATTTTGAATTTTAAGTAAAAAAGGAGACTCTAGTGTCTGGGTAAGTTTTATGTACAGAGTGTTTATGTAAATCTGGTCAAAACATATAGGGTTAAAATGTTTTGTATTATACATAGTATGATTTTGCTTTTTTGGCTTTTTTATCAATACATTTTGTACAGTGCGTATAAAAAGTTTAAAAAATTAATTTTACCCATATTTTATACTGAGTGTTTCATAAATCTGTTACCATACAGGGTATACCCAAAACCTATAGATAAAAGAACATTTTTTATACGTACAAGGTTTTTTAAAAATAAGTATTAAAAGAAACCAAGAATGTTATAGTGTTTTGTGCGTCTTATATACAGGATGTTTATGTATTTCTGGCCAAAATATGTGGAATTGTAAAAACCAGTAATAACAAAAAAATAAGTTATGGACAGGTTTTTTTTTACGCTAGAATAATATATTATCTTATGCGTCTTATATACAGGATGTTAATGTATTTCTGGCCAAAATTTGTAGGGTAGTAGAAACCAGTAGTAACAAAAAAGCCATTATGTACAGGGGTTTTTAAAATTTGACTTTTATAGTAAAAAGATGGCCTCTTTGGTTCTTTGGAAAGTTTTACGTACAGGGTGTTTAGGTATATCTGGTCAAAACATATAGGGTTAAAAACATTTGTATTATACATACGATTGGGCTTTTTAGCTTTTTTATTAATACAATTTGCACAGTGCGTCAAAAAAGTAAAAAAATTAATGTTTCCCATTTTTATACTGAGTGTTTTAAAAACCTGTTACGAGAACTACAATATACATGGTATAATAGAAACCTTTAGATAAAAGCACATTTTTTATGTACAAGGTTTTTCAAAAATAGGTGTGAAAAAACAAGAATGTTACAGTGTTTTGTTTGTCTTATATACAGGAGGTTGATGTATTGCTGGCCAAAAAATGTACGTTACTAAAACCAGTAATTACAAAAAAGCGTTATGTACAGGGATTTTTAAAGTTAGACTTTTAAAGTAAAAAAGAAAGACCTTTGTGTTTTGGTTAGTTTTATGTACAGAGTGTTTATGTATATCTGGTCAACACATGTAGGGTAAAATGTTAGGGATTATACAAATAATTGGGTTTTTTGGTAATACATTTTATACAGTGGGTCTAAAAAGTTACAAAATTAAATGTTTCTCATATTTTATACGGAGTGTTACAAAAACCTGTTACCAGAACTACAATATACAGGGTATAGAATATTTCCTATATACAGGGTATTTCAAATACCTGATACCAAAATTTAAAAATATTTAATCATTTGCATTATACATTGAATCTTGGGTTTCAATAAAAGTTTTATATACAGGGTGTTTTAAAATTTCTTGCCAACATTTTTTATAAATAAAACGCCTGGTATTAGACTGTATTGCAAGCAAATGAATATACGCAGAGTATTTAAAATTGACCAGGTTTTTGTACATTCTACAGGGTGTAACGAAAGTTGGTATTAAAAAAACGTCATAAACTTTTTCTTTTTAAATTAAATATTTTAAATTAAAAAAGAGACCTATATAATTTTTACTTCTTATATACAGGATGTTTATGTATATCTAGCCAACACAAGTGGCTAGGGCTAAAATTTTAGGTATACATAGAAAATGTTTTTGGCAATTTAAAAAATACTTTGTATACAATGTATTTAAAAAGTTGAAAATTTTTGTATTTTGCATATTTATTATACAGGGTATAGTAAAAATTTTTAACTAGAATTTAAAAATAATTTATTCTTTGTATTTTATAAAAGATCTTAAAAATATATATAAAAAGAATAAATAAGGAGATTTTATTCCCATTAAAAGTTTTATATAATAATAATAATAATAATAATAATAATAATAATAAATGTCTTTTTATTGATAATAAAAAAAAGTACAATGGAAAACAATAAAATAAAAGTTTTAAAAAATGGATTCTTTACATGGTTAATATGGAAATTTCAGTGGAAACAAGGCGCAGTCTAGCCAAAGAGGCTACTCTACTGAACCTTTGCTCCACTGATTATAAATATATGATTAAATATCTAATAATCTATATTAATAAAGTAGTGTAGGATTATGGGAAGTCCTAAAAACTCTGTGCAAAATTTTATAAATTAAACGTCTGTACTAGGTTGTAAGCGAATAAATATTTATACAGTATCCAAATGTAAATTTGGATAGGTTTTTTATACAGTATACAGGATATCACAAAATTTGTATACAAAGGATCTTTTCAATAAATACAAAACATTTTTAAAAAATTAATATTTTAAATAAGGAAAATTAAATAATTAAATTTAAAAATAATATACATGGTGTACCAAACATGTTGGTTAGTTTTATATGGTAAATTTTAAAATTTAAAAATTTCCTACAATTTTATTTATAAAGATATAAAGATAAAATTTTGATATGTGATATATATAATGGGGAAGAATATAATTATACATAAAAAAATAATACAGGGTGTCACAAATAATAAATAATAATAAAATAATTTTTTTATTTTTAAAATTTAAAAATGTCCTACAATTTTATTTATGCAGATGTAAAGATAAAATTTTTGTTGGCGAAATATATAATACCGTGAAATATTATTATACATAATAAAATGATACAAAGTGTCTCAAAAAATTTTTTTGGGTTTAAAATTTAAAATTTTTTGTAAACTTTATTTATATTATTTTTGACATTTTTTTATTGGAAATTAATAAAGTTAATCACTTTTACCCAAAAATATTAACAAACTACAAAAGAATCAATAAATAAACTTTTTAATTTTTCTATTTTTTTGAAGGGGATAGCACGGAAAAAATCCTAAAAATCGATTTTTTATTAATATCTCGATAACTGTTAAGTTTAGCGAAAAAAGTTAAATAACTTTTAGAATGGAGAATTTACAGGTACATTTTTTGTGGTTTATAAAGTTTTTCTATCTTTTTTAGTTTTTGAGATATTTATTATTTTAATTTTTTAAAAATATTTTTTTCTCAAAAGCTATAATAGATACAAAAATTTTAATAGACCAAAAAATATAGACAATTAAATTGTCCATCTAAAATATTATTTACCAAAATTGCATAGCCTAAATAATAACAAAGATATACAACAAAAAATGATTTTCAATAGAATTTTGACCAAAAAATGTTAATTTTTTTTTTATTTATAACATTTTTGACAATTTTTTTATTGAAAATCAATAAACATAATAAATTTTACCCAAAAAGATCAGAAAACTACAAAAGAATCAATAAATAAACTTTTTTAATTTTTCTATTTTTTGAAGGGGATAGCACGGAAAAAATCCCTAAAAATCAATTTTTTATTAATATCTCGATAACTATTAGGTTTAGAAAAAAGTTAAATAACTTTTAGAATAGGGAATTTGTAACTACATCTTTTTTGTTTCACAATTTTTTTTCCATCTCTTTTAGTTTTTGAGATATTTATGATTTTAATTTTTTTAAAATAATTTTTTTCTCAGAAACTATAATAGATACAAAAATTTGAATAAAACAAAAAATATAGACAATTAAATTATTCATCTAAAATATTATTTAAAAAAATTGCATATCTTAAATAATAACAAAGATATAAAATAAAATATGATTTTCAATAGAATTTTGACCAGAAAATGTTAAAAATTTTTTTTTTTATTTTTAATATTTTTGACAATTTTTTTATTGAAAATCAATAAACTTAATAAATTTTACCCAAAAACATCAAAAAACTGCAAAAGAATCAATAAATAAACTTTTTTAATTTTTCTATTTTTCTGAAGGGGATAGCATGGAAAAAATCCCTAAAAATCGATTTTTTATTAATATCTCGATAACTATTAGGTTTAGAAAAAAAGTTAAATAACTTTTAGAATAGAGAATTTGTAATTACATCTTTTTTAATTTACAATTTTTTTTTCATCTCTTTTAGTTTTTGAGATATTTATGATTTTAATTTTTTTAAAAATGTTTTTTCTTAGAAACTATAATAGATAAAAAAATTTGAATAAAACAAAAAGTATAGACAATTAAATTATTCATCTAAAATATTATTTAAAAAAATTGCATATCTTAAATAATAACAAAGATATAAAATAAAATGTGATTTTCAATAGAATTTTGACCAAAAAATGTTAAAAAATTTATTTTTTTTTATTTATAATATTTTTGACAATTTTTTTATTGAAAATCAATAAACTTAATAAATTTTACCCAAAAACATCAAAAAACTGCAAAATTATCAATAAAGAAACTTTTTAATTTTTCTATTTTTTTGAAGGGGATAGCATGGAAAAAATCCCTAAAAATCAATTTTTTATTAATATCTCGATAACTGTTAAGTTTAGCGAAAAAAGTTAAATAACTTTTAGAATGGAGAATTTACAGGTACATTTTTTGTGGTTTATAAAATTTTTTCTATCTTTTTAGTTTTTGAGATATTTATTATTTTAATTTTTTAAAAATATTTTTTTTCTCAAAAGCTATAATAGATACAAAAATTTTAATAGACCAAAAATATAGACAATTAAATTGTCCATCTAAAATATTATTTACCTAAATTGCATAGCCTAAATAATAACAAAAATATAAAATAAAAAGTGATTTTCAATAGAATTTTGACCGAAAAATGTTATTTTTTTATTTATAAAATTTTTGACAATATTTTTACTGAAAAACAATAAACTTAATAAATTTTACTCAAAAACATTAAAAACCCCATTCGGGATGTTTCAAAAATTTTTATTAAATATGTTTTTTTTGTAAAATTTTTAAAAATTTTAAACCATCTTATTCATTATTATATAAAGACAAAATTATAATGGGTGATATATATATGATAGGGTAGAATATTATTATACATTTAAAAATAATACAGGGTGTCTCAAAAAATTAAAATGATTTTTAAATTAAATTTGAAAAAATTTCCACAATTTTATTTATGAATATGTCACGATGAAATTTTAGTGGATGATGTATATGATAGGTTAAAATATTATACCACATATAAGAATAGTACAGGCTGTCTCAAAAAATTAAATATTATAATGTTGGGTAAACATATGAAATTTCTTTAAAAAAATTATTCTCTATACAATGTGTTTAAAACATGAAAAAATAGAGTATTCCCTATATACAGGGTATTTCAAATACCTGATACCAAAATTTTAAAATATTTAATCTTTTGCATTATACGGTGAATCTTAGATTTTAATAAAGGTTTTATATACAAAGTGTTTTTAAATTTCTTGCCAACATTTTTTATAAATATAACGCCTGATATAAAAGCAAATTAATATACGCACATTATTTAAAAATTTAAAATTGACCAGATTTGTTTTGTACAATATACAGGGTGTAACGAAAGTTGGTATTTAAAAAAGTCTTAAACTTTTTCTTTTTCAATTAAATATTTTAAATTAAAAAAGAGCACCATATATTTTTTTATTTCTTATATACAGGATGTTTATGTATATCTGGCCAACACAAGTAGCTAGGGCTAAAATTTTAGGAATACAAAGAAAACTTTTTTTGCAATTTAAAAAATACTTTGTATACAATGTATTCAAATAAAAGTTTAAAAAAATTGTATTTTGCATATAAGAATCTTTACCAGGAATTTAAAAATAATAATTTAGTAACGTTGTAAATTTTGCCTCCTAATGTCCGTTACTGGCTCTCACTCTAATTGGTTTAATTCAACATATAAATACCCTTAATTAACGAGATTGGAAAAATACGTTCTTTTTGTTTTTTTCCTTTTTGTATCCTAGGTCCTTGGCCGTATGTCCCCTCTTAGTCTGAAGGACTGAGAGATTATAAAAATCGTTTAAATTTAAATATTTTTTAGTTAAGTAATATGTTACAGACTTAGTATATATTTGTTTAGTTTATAGGGTTGTAAAAGTTCAGCTTATTTCATACTTTTTGATTATTTTTCGCCTTTATAAAAAACTGCGGGGAAAAGCTTTGTAAAGTTAGTCGAATTCTGATCACTTTGCTGGTCCCTTTAAAGGCAATAAAAACTGAAAAGTTACCATGGTAATGTTTCGTTCCTGTTACCATTCTTACATAAAATTGTTTAGCTGATTGTTAATAAACAGGTGAAAAACGACGAATTATTTTTTTCTGTACAGGGTGTTACAAAATAAGATTTACCCAATAAAAAGAAACAATGTGTTTTAAAACCAAAATAGGTGGACAAACATCAGGGCCGTATGCATTTCTTGTTATACCCTTCCCCACTAACGCAAGCATCAAGTCAACAACTTATCTTTAAGGATCACGAAATTTTAAAAATTAAAATAAAAGTTTCTACTTTTTTAAAACAATTTCATAGTTTCCGACAAAATTTACCCCACCTATAGAGTCTGGCTAGCCGGTTTTACTTTTTTTTAATGTTAAAATTTAATTTTATTTTATAAAATAATAATTATTGTTGGTGTAAATGTTTTTGTTTAAGAAATTTTTACAGTTATTTTAGTACTTTGCGAAGTATAGCGACACAAGGTTTATTTCCAAATAGTTTACTGTTTGCCCAATGTGAAACTGGGGTGCCTGAAGAGACTGGGAAAGGAATCGACATTCTTGAATATTATTCGACGATACTTTGGAGGCTCGTCTCGACGGCCACCAATCTGTGAAAAGTTTTCTGTTTACAAAAGGCATTGTTGCCAAACTATTAAAAGTGTCAGGATATATTGGGGCGATATTAATATTTAACTATAGTTAATTTTATATTTGGTTATTTAAAGATAAATATGCGGTAAAATAAAATAATTTTAAGAGACCCCTTTTAACAAAACAATAACAAAATTAAAAAAGGTACCTTACTTAAATATTAAATATTAAAATAAATTAGTGTAAAATAAATAAGGATTATAAGGATTGAAAAACTGGCAACATCTAAAAATCAACAAATTTTTTTGTCCGCATTCCTTTGATCGAGCAAGACTCGTTGGGCGAACGGTACTTCTGTTTAGTTAAAGTCGCGAAGGCGTATGACGCCATTTGTAAAAAGAAGAGCGTATTTCCATTGGGTAAGAACTTCTACGCCAAATATTATTATAAATTGGTTTAAACCTATGAATGTTTTAATTAATTTTATTATGTGTTTACTATGTCTTATGTAATAACAAAAATTAAAAAAAAGATATTAAAAGGACGTTTTTCTTCGTTTAGTATAGGTATTTTGGGAATATTCATTTACGTAGGTATTATATTACGAATAACAACGTACACTGATTTTATCAGTTTAATAACTAACTAGCCCGAAAATACGTGAAATATAGAGACTATTTTTAGAGTTCATAGGCTATATACCACACAAAAACAAGGTTTTACATACTTTCTGGGTCAAACTCTGATTTAAATTTTTCTTTGTTTTTTATACATTTACTGAACATGATGAGATTTTTAGGGTTTCATTTAAAATTTATAATATGAAGGTTTTTATGTAGGGTTATGGGGTAAAAGAATATTATTTTCAAAAGAAATAAATACTTGTATTATTAGTTTAATTTATATCACCAAAAATTAAATTACATTACAAACTTAATGAATAATTAAAATCCATTTTCATATATATTCCAAATATTTTATATCCTAAATTATTAAATATTAAACTAATGTTTCACAATTTATTGGAAAAAGGTAATTTATTATTGCTATGGTATACAAGGTGGAGTAAAAAGATTAAATACTGCCTAAGTGTAAATTGATATTATTTAAAAAAAAATAATTTTGTAAATTACAATATTATTTATAATATGTTTGCATTAATAAATTATATAGAGGAGTTTTTAAACAAATAGAAAAAATTTAGGGGCCTAATTTCTTGTTCAAAATAAAGGGTAGTTGGTTTTACAAACATGGGATTAAAAATCAACCATTAGGGTATTACCGAGGTACAAAAAAGCGCAAAAATATAGTTTTTTTTCTTAAAAACAAAAAGCGCTAAAAAAACAAACATTTTTGCACTTGTTAAAAAATTATTAGAAGTGATGAAATTGACTACCTTCATGGTTCTTGCTAACCAAATTATGCAATGACCCTAAAAACGTAAATTTTAAAAGCTTTATTTATTAAAAAACTCGTTTACCTTTTTTTATTAAACTTATTTTAAATAACAATAAAAATAATCATCGCGTGTCTGTAGGAATAAACTTATTTTATTAAAATGTATTTATTTAATGCTACCTACGATTACATTTTTTTTATTTTTTATTTAAATTTTTAAGTAGTTTAAATGGAATACTTTTCTTGTTTTTAAGATTAAAACCAAATACAATCTTTTTTAAATTTTTTCGAAATATTTCCCTATTGTTCACCTTTTAACCCCATGTTAATAATGCTCTCCAATATATTGAACAACGAATCACCTCCTTAAATGTATTGGATTTGTTTGGAAACACCATGTACACGGTGTGTCCCAGGATAGGTGTTCCAAAAGGACAAATAAACCAAAAGTTTTTTTATTTTAAAACAAAATTAAAAAAAAACTGTTTGCATGGTCCGAAAGTAAAAATACTTAATTTAACTTTGAATTTTATTATACAGGACGAGTTATAACTAAAAATATGAAAAATATCCGGCAAATTTTTTTCAAAATATAAAACGGAAATCTATAAGTAAATATTGTAAAAAATTGAGTCTAAGGTCAAGATTTAAAGTTAAAGCATAAAAAGAATTTTATTAACAATTTTGTACATCACGCATCAAAACCTTAATAATGGGCCAAAACAAGCAAAATATAAATGAAAACTTAAAAATTTTAAATAATTTCTTAAAATACGCTGCTTATACAATATAAACAATGCGTTTTGGTACATCGGCTGGCAATGAAATAACAAAACAAACCCTATTCGTCACGCCTGTTTACATGCTGGTATTTAATAAGATTGTCTCTTTTTCTCACATTGTTTATGTGTAATGTTATTTAACTGGGCCTTTATAATATTGTCATATTTATAAAAATAAAATTACTTTACTTTTAATGATTTTTTATATTCTTGGGTATAACTCGCCCTGTATACTACTAATCGGAGTAAAATTTTGAATTTACTGGCTTTGGACCATGCGACCGGTTTTCCAAAAGGACGTTAAAATTTTTTAAAACTTCCGATCCATTTGTACTTTTGTAAGACCTTTCCTGGGACACACTATATCTGCAAATTTAAGGTCCTAATAAATTTTCTTACCACAAATCCAGAAATGTCGGTTTAAAGAGAAAAATATAAATTTATTTAAAGTTTACAAATTTGCTTTTTCCTTTAATTAAATTTGTTTATAAGTTAGTTAGTTATAACTACTTTGGGAAATTATTATTCAGAATAGTACAAATCTAATTATTACAGGGTTAAGTGAAATTAAAAAAAAAAAACCCAATTAGGAGGTTAAAAATCGATATATTTTTAAATTTAAATACCTTTTGTATTTAAAACATTGTGGCATTTTTAAAGAAATACAGGTAATTTGCTCTTAAACAAGTATTTCAAAAGCAGCTACTGCTAAAATAGTTTAAAAATATGCATCAATTTTTGTAAAAAATAAAATTGTGTACGACCGGGCGTAAAATACAATTTTACGCTCCCATTTAAGGGCGTAAAATTGCAGTTTTACGCCTCAAGAAAAAATAGTATCACAAACGTCCTCATTTATAAAAAATATTAAAATTAAATATTGCCTTAACAACAATTTATTTATTTAACTTGTGTTAAACATGTAGTACAATTTAAAACATAAAAAATTAATAAATTTTCACATATTCATCCAATAGTATTTTTTTAACAGGCTGAGTAGAACACTTACATTTTTGTAGGACAAGAAAAAGCGATTATTTGTAGCACGTTTTGGTTGCAAGTTCATATATTTTTCAATTATTGCCAACAAATTAAAATATTTTTTTATATTATCATTTACCATAGTGAAGGTTCTTAAAGTTTTATTTTTATATTAGGAAGATACTTATATCAATGCTTTTATGCAGGATTATTGTTGATTTTAGCATGGAGTAGAGAGAACACACACAGAAGTGCTTCATGTTTTGATTTTTCTTCTTTAAAAAGTATACCAGCAACGCACTTTTTCTTTTGGAACCGTTTGTAATTCGCACCAACTCATGAAATCACCGTATGCCTTTCCATAAATTAGTTTTGACTTTTCTGGCAACAACTCAAGGCAGATTTCTTCCGCAGCTTTTTCTATTTCTGATTTATTTTGGCTCATTATTTATGACACCACATTCTTGGGTAACTTAAAGCCAAACAATTTGCTGCCAATTCAACCCTTGACCCTCCCGTAAATCATCCAATTCCAACGGTTACCCCAGTTCCTCATAAAATGCCCGATATTATTTTTAAAGTAAAACACATTAAGCGTATCCTTTCCTCCCTTAACACCAAGAAATCGTCTGGGCTGGACGGCATACCAGCAATCGTTTTAAAAAAATGTGCTCCAGAACTTGCACCAATCTTAACTCGGCTCTTTCGAATTTCTTACGACACAGGTATCTTTCCGGAGAGCTGGAAGGCTGCACGTGTTCAACCTATTCCCAAGAAAGGATCTAAATCGCTTCCATCTAACTATAGACCAATTTCAATTCTCTCAGTTCTTTGTAAAGTAATGGAAAAATTAATTAATTCACAAATTCTTAAGTACTTGGAAAAACACAAAATTTTGCACGACAGGCAGTATGGATTTCGCCACAAAGATCTACAGCAGATCTTCTTTCCTTCGTATCACACTGTTGGAATAAGTCTCTTGAGTTTCTAGGTGAGTCCCAGATCGTTGCTCTTGATATATCCAAAGCTTTTGACCAGGTCTGGCATGCCGCACTTCTTAATAAACTTCCCTCCTATGGTCTTTCAACTAAACTCTGTACTTGGCTCTCTAGTTATCTATCTGATCGACGTATATCAGTTATTGTGGACGGCCATTCTTCAAGCTTTCACCAAATAAATGCTGGAGTCCCTCAGGGCTCAGTTCTGGCACCAACATTGTTTCTTCTTCACATCAACGACCTTCTCTCGTCCACAACTAATTCCATTCATAGTTTCGCCGACGATAGTACCCTTCACTCCAGTTTTCAGGTTCCTAAACCCATCACTAAACCTGACTTGGAAAATAAACGCAGAGCGATGCAGATATCTCTTTCTCAGGATCTTAATTTAATATTGGATTGGGGCGCCAAAAATCTCGTTCATTTTAATGCATCCAAAACACAGTCATGTTCCTTGTCGCGAAAAGAGTCATCAAATACTCATCCTCTACTTATGAGCGGCCAAGTTCTACAGAGCAAAACACCTTCAATCTCGTGGGCGTCACATTTGAAAGTAACCTTAACTGGCATAAACACATTGTATCTATAGCCACGGCAGCTTCAAAAAGCTTGGATTTCTCTTTCGAGCTAAAAAGTATTTTTCCGCTTCTAATTTATACACTTTATATGTTTCCCAAATCCGACCTCCCTTGGAATATTGTTCTCATATCTGGGGCATGGCGTCCCCAACAACCCTGAGCATTCTTGATTCTATTCAAAGAAGAGCTATTCGTCTCATTAATGATCCTTCACTTACAGAAAGGCTTCCTCTCTTGCCCATCGTCGGGCTGTGGGCGATTTATCGCTTTTATAGGTACTTCCATGGCTTCTGCTCTGAAGAATTGACCAGTATAGTTCCTCCACTCACGGTTCCCAACAGAGAAACTCGTGGTTCCGCGCGTATGCATCCCTATACGGTCCAACTGGACAGGCCCCGAACTTCTCACTTTGTTCGTTCTTTTATCCCTAAAGTTTCTAGATTGTGGAACTTGCTGCCCGTGGAGGTCTTTCCTTCCCCCCAAATCTTCAAGTATTTAAGTCCCGTGTCAACAAACTCCCTCTTACCTCGCTTAAGACACCCACGGTACGTTAGTATTTAGGCTTTTAGCCTTCGTGGTTTTGTCCAAAGATAAAAAAAAAAAAAAAAGTTATTTAATTAACTTGACTTTAACTAGCTTGATATTAACATCGGCAAAATTATCTGATATACAACAAAAACAAAGAAAAAATATCTTTGGAGGTTGGTCATTAATTTTAGTAGTACAAAAAATATTGTTTGCACCTCTGACGAGACGACCTTAGTAAACTTGCGACCAAAAGTTCTACAAAAATGATCGCTTTTTTTTGTCCTACAAAAAATGTAAATGTTCTACTTAGCCTGTTAGGAAAAACTATTGGATCAGTACCAAGTGTAATTGCAAAGTTTTTAAGTAAACATTTAGCCACGGGCGTAAAAGTGTTTTTTACGCCCTTGTTACAAAAACAAATATTGTTTAAAAATTGCAAAAAAGTTCCCTTGCATTGGATTAAATTATCTGCAGTTAAAATACTTATTCCAATTACCATGAAACTAACGAGTACCAAATGTAAAGCATGTTATTAGCCTTTATACGCATAGGTTGGCCCATAGTAATCCCCAATGTAGGCGTAGTCTTTAAAGTGTAGAACGGAACGATTAAAATGGTCATTAGGAATAATGCTTTGTCCGTTTCACTGCCCTACTTTAAGTCTGAGCTTTAGAATTAATGGAATGGATACACGTCGAGGATTTATGAGTTATCAACCCTTTATACTCTAAAAGTTAGATAATGACGTAAAGTAAAATTAAATATATGTGACTGTTTTAATAAATCATAGAACTTGTAATTCCAATATTATAGAAATTATAAACCTACCAATAAAATTGTGCCAAAATAAAAGGGTGGATTATCGCTAGACTGGCCATAGAAAACTTTATGAAAATATGTACAGGGTTTTTGATTTAAAAAGAAAAAAATGGCGTATTTCTTTACTTTCCTCATATTTATAATAAAATCAAAATAGCCAATCGATATATTTTGGCTCGGCGAATTTGAAAATCGTATCAAAAAACAATTGCCTGAAAAACAAAGAAATACGCCACCAATGTTGCTTTTCTTAAATGGAATATATTTATAAATATATTTTTAATTTCTTTGCTTAATTCTAGGTATTTTTATTAAAGGTACTATATGTCTGTCTTTAACTGTGTTTGTGTTATCGACGCCTAAAGAGTCATATTTCCGGCTAATATTATTTAAATAAATATATTAATACACAATTAAGGTAATAGAGGTGATTACCTAATACTTTAAAGTCCTTAAAATTTTTACCTAGTGCTGGATGTTATTACTAGTTTTTTGAAATAAATTGTTTGTTAGATAAAAAACTACAGATAGTTACGCTATATCACAAGTGTGGAGAAAAATCCAGTAAATCAAAAATAATTTACAGGAAAAATTCCACACCACTGTTTTTTGACCAACCAAATGTGTAGTTTGGTTGCATTACCATGACAACACAAGTATTTATCGGAAATTTTTTCGCAGTGGAACATGTGCAAACGCGATCGAATGCCTTTGGTTCGTCGTTAAAATACAATAATCCTAGCAAACGAATTTGTTCGTTTTGCTTGTGTTCCCCTCTAATTTAAAAGCATTTTAAAAAATAACAAAATTTGGATTATACAACACCCGGTAATATACGAGGGTGATTCAAAAGTAAGCGGCATCCTTTCAGGAGCGTAATCCTTGCATAAAAATAAGGCAAAAAGTTCCTATAAACATATGGCCGAAAATGCATATTAAGGGAGCTACAACCCTTTGAAAGTTACTGAAGAAATTAGGTTTTTATTTAATATCTTTATGATTAAAAAAGGAAGTTTTTGAAACTTTTCAAGGTTATATTTTTTTAGTGGCCAATTTTATGGTGAAACCAATTTTTCGCCTTGACGCTTCTAAGGGGTGGTTTTTAAGGGTGTAGGGAATAAAACCCTCACTAACTTTTCCCCTTTATAAGATTTTAACTTTTTGATAGCTTTTTCTGAAAGTCCAATGATTTTTACCAAAAAAGGTACTCTTGCCTCAAGTCGCTAGGGGCAATAGTTTTCGAGAAAATCGCGCGTAAACACTTCAATGCAGCGTTTAAAAGTTATTGAGTAAACATCGTCTTTAGGGTGTCCTATTCAAAGGGGCGTAGCTCCCTTAGGAAGCATTTTCAGACACATGTTTATAAGAACTTTTTGTTCGTCTTATTAAAAGCTACAAAGCCTTTATTTTAAAAATTGAAAAAAATTTTTTTTTCAAATGAAAATAGGGGTCAATCCTGCATTGAAGTGTTTACGCGCGATTTTCTCGAAAACTATTGCCCCTAGCGACTTGAGGCAAGAGTACCTTTTTTGGTAAAAATCATTGGACTTTCAGAAAAAGCTATCAAAAAGTTAAAATCTTATAAAGGGGAAAAGTTAGTGAGGGTTTTATTCCCTACACCCTTAAAACCACCCCTTAGAAGCGTCAAGGCGAAAAATTGGTTTCACCATAAAATTGGCCACTAAAAAAATATAACCTTGAAAAGTTTCAAAAACTTCCTTTTTTAATCATAAAGATATTAAATAAAAACCTAATTTCTTCAGTAACTTTCAAAGGGTTGTAGCTCCCTTAATATGCATTTTCGGCCATATGTTTATAGGAACTTTTTGCCTTATTTTTATGCAAGGATTACGCTCCTGAAAGGATGCCGCTTACTTTTGAATCACCTATGTAATATAGTAACAGCAGACGCGTTAGATTTTCCAATTGCTTCCGGCGACAGCACCGGGCAGTCTTAGGGCCAGAACGTCTGCAATTTTCTACCTTCAGATAATTTTGAATTGGATAAGACCTGTGGTTTTTTAATTATATTTAATAATAAAGAAACAAGCACTTTTTATTTTGTTATTGATTATTAAGTAAAAAATAACACATTTAAATATACAAAAATAAACATAAAAGATAAAAATACATAATCTAATATAGTTTTTATCACAGACTTAAAATGGTAAAAAAACAATGTAAAATAGAGATATTATTTTACTTTTTTAATATTTGTAGTTATAAGTCTCAAATTTTTATTAACACGTTCTTATAAAAATAGAATTGTAATAAAGCATTTATATTTTTACTCAAACTACCTTTAAAAAAAAAAAAAGCAAAGAAGCAATACAAAAGGACAATTTAAGGATGCAAGACAAAAAAACAATCAAAGAAAGTACCTGCGGTGCCACTTTACTTTTTTGTGAAATGAGGTTTTATTATTTAAAAAGAAAATGAAAAGGTATGTAATAGTTATTTTCCTAACAAGTGCGGAAAGTATCATTTTTTCCGCACGCGATTGCAGTTAGCCGAACGACGCGAAGCGGAGTTCGGATAGCAATCGAGTGCGGAAAAATACTTTCCGCAAACGTTAGGAACAATATTTTTTCTACTAGCGTAGGATAAAATACTTTCCGCAAGTGTTAGGAACAACATTTTTTCTACTAGCTTAGGAAAATAAATAAAACAGTTCGTCTATAATATATGTATTTTGTATTTTTTATTACATATTAAGAAAAAAACTAAATCTAAATCTTATCACTATTTATATTAATTATAAAGGAGCAGTTGTTGGCATTTTGTAAATTTATAGCAGATGACAAAACCTTGGGTATGGTGGTCGTAGACCCAGTATTGCCACTTTCTACCTCTGCATTACCTGGATTTCTTTGTATCTCGGTTTGAATAGAATATATTTCAGATTGGGAGGCGGATGCTGATGTCGTAAATGTTGTTGGGTCTTTCTGATTTAAGATTTTGTTTGATATTCTGGTTCGTTCTTTTGCGGACTCTCGATATAACCTTCGGCAACTGAAGTCGATTTCCAGCCGCCCAGTCTTTTAATATTGGTTATGCTCTTCCCCGGAATCTGCCAACATTGTCGCAGATGATCGGCGGAAGCTATGGCCTGTGTATAAATGAGGGTCTGGAAGACCGAGGTACCCAGCGATATCTGCTGGCATCTTGCCAAAGGAATTTATGCCCACACACTGGACTGAGATAACTCCCTTTTTATATTGAGTAAAAATCTATTATGCTTAGTATTAGGTTTTCTTAAACTTGCATATTTTCTATACAATGCCAAATATTTTCCATTTTTTACCTCTTTTGAAATTGTAAAACATCGGGATGTATGGTTTTTTGATTGAGATATGTTAATCATTACAAAATCGCCTTTATCAATAACATCATTTGTAGTTAAATTGCAAAGCTCTTCTCTCCGGCATGCTCCCGCCAGTCCGAATATTGTTGCCACTTTGATCATTAAGTAAATTTCGTCAGGTGCTTCTAGTAGGAACTTACTAATTTGTTCATTGGTAAAAACTTTAGCTTTTTTTGGTTGAAAACCAATATTCATTTTCTTAAGAAATGCTGTTAACTTGAAATACCTGCTGATATCCACATCTTTTCAATTTTAAGCTTGCTCTTCAACATCGAATACTTGGACCAAAGAGTATTCGGCTTGATAGTCTTGGAGAGCTTGGCAAAATACGCAAGCAAAACTTCTTCTTCAAGCTTTTCACTCCTTTTCCATTACACCAGTTTTGAAATACTTCGTATTCCTTTGTTATACCTGTTTTTTGATTTTTCAGGCAAAAATTCTAAACTCTTAACAGTCTCCAAAATTTCGCTTGGTAGGTCGTCGTCTGATTCAAGCATTTTAAAATCGTCAAGAACTTAATTATTATATTCAGCAATATTATTTGACTTTGACTTTGACAAATTATCTCGTACTTGGTTGTTATGGAGCGATTCTGTTGCCATGGTTTTACCTTTTAGGTGAAGTTACTTAACCCTTTATTGATATTCTTTCGATCATAAGAAATAATTATTATTTATAAAAATTAAGGTATAAAGTCGAATTCTACTTGTGTAGTCTAGTCTGACGTTTACTTATACGTATTTCTGAGATAATGAAATTTTTATCTAAAACATCTATTTATTTAGCCTAATATAATTTGATTTTTTGTGTTGCAATTGAATATATACATTTTTAACTTATTTTTACTTTTCCACACGCCGTGCGGAAAAGTAACACTTTCCAAATTAAATGCGTGCGGAAAAAGTGGACTTTTCCGCACGCTAGTAGAAAAATTAATTTCAACAAAAAGTCCTCCCTTAAAAAAAAGCAAGAGTCCAATAATTAGTATGTTTGTTCTTTAAAAACATTCCTATGCAGGGTGTCCCACCGGAAAATGCTGCGATCGATTTCCTGAAAAGTAGGCATTGAAATTTTTTGAAAATTTGAAACCAATATATAGTTGGTGAAGGATATCCGAATAAAATATTATGACACTTTTACCACTTCCTCTTAAACCGACAATGTCAACTTTTTTATTTTAAATAAACACTTTATATCTATATTCATAACTAGCTTTTACCTCGCGGCTTCGCACGCGTTAAATTTGCAGTAAAACAATTCTCCTTTCCTATACCCTGAAGCTATGAATATTATTATATACGAGGGTCACGCTGAAAATTTCTGGATATGGCAACACCGCTTAAGATATGACAACTATTCATTATCTGTCATATTGCATGAACATTTGTCAACTGTCATATCAAATTTGGTTACCGTAGACAAAGCGCAAGTGAAATTATTTAATTTTAAATTAAGTGTATGTGTTTCTTTTTCATTCGCTAATGGAACTTAACCGTGAACATTATCGGGCCATGATCTTTATGATTTTAAAAGTGGTTTAAATCAAGAGCAATGTCTTGCACGTTTAACAGCGGATTTGGTGAATCTTCCCCTTCGCGTTCCAGTATTTTTGGCTGGTATGCTGAATTTAAAAGAGGTAGGCAGTCGCTTAAAGATGAGCAAAGAAGCGGTCGGCCCACAACAGCAGTTACTGACGAAAACATTAATTGTGTTCAGAGGTTTCTAGAAGAGGACAAACGCATTACATATGCATCCATTGAGAAGACCTTGAATATTGGATCGGCAGCCGTAAACAAGATTTTGCACGATAAATTAGGGGTTCGAAAGCTTGTTTGTCGCTGGGTGCCAAAATTACTCACTAATGATCAAAAAGAGACCCGGGTAGAATGGTGCGGAAAAATGATCGAAGAATATTCATATGGCAAGTCAAAAAAAATTTTTAATATTGTTACAGGTGATGAATCGTGGATTTATCAGTTTGACCCAGAATTAAAAACTCAATCCACTGTTTGGGTCCTTCCAAATGAAAATCCACCGACAAAAATTAAACGTGCAAGAAGCGTGGGAAAGAAAATAATTGCTTCGTTTTTTTCTGCAAGTGATCATATAGCCACAATCGGCCTAGAAGATCAACGGACAGTTAATAGTAAGTGGTATGTTACGAAATGTTTACCTAAAGTATTTCAAACTATTCAGGAACGCCGTCCAAATACTGGATTACGCGGAATTTTTTGCATCACGATAATGCAACTGCTCATTCTGCTGCAAGAACGAGTGAATATTTGGAAAGAATGGGAGTCAAGCTTCTGGGGCACCCTCCGTATAGTCCAGATTTGGCTCCCTGCGACTTCTTTTTGTTTCCGGAGACCAAAAAGAAATTCGCGGTCGCACATTTTTGACCCAAGAAGAAGCTGTGTCAGAATTTGTAGCTGAATTGGAAGCCATTCTAAAGGAGGTGTATCGTGAGGCTTTTTCAAAGTGGTTTCAACGAATAATGAAATGTATTGAATGTGGAGGAGAATACTTTGAAAAAATATAATGCATTTTAATTCATATCTTTAATATACTGTTTTGTTTTATCCAAAAATATTCAGAGTGACCCTCGTACATATATACCTTCTTCTTTAATTACTCTATCTATTTAAAAAAACACATTAAAATCCGTTGGGTAGTGATAACAAACTTAATAAAAAAAAAATTGGTACTCCCTGTATAATATATTTTTTAATTCTAATAATTATTTTGCCAATCTTTATAATTAAGCAATTTTGTAAACCTCTAGAAGATTTAACTACATCGAGGGTTTTTTGTCAGAAGGGCGTATCCACATAATTTGTGATTTTCTTTTTATGTAAGAACATAAGACCCTCTGGCATCTTCGAAATTGTAATAAATGTTGATATGCCACAAAAAGAGTGCAATAATTGGGTATTCTATTGAGGCAGGGAATACGGAATTCTGGCATGTCAAACAAATCGCCATAAGTGTCAAATTTTGCAAATAAAAAACCACTTTATATATGTTCTTTTTTCATACTATTATACATATAAACCTTTCTCTTGAATTACTCTATCTTTTAAAAACGCATCAAAATCCGTTAACAATAGTTACGTCAATATCGATTTTTGTTTTTAAATGTAAACTATATTTTGAAACACTCTGTATATGTTTTTTTACATGATTATACATATAAACCTTTCTCTTAAATCAGTCCATCTATAAAAAAAAACACAATAAAATCCATTGGGAATAGAAACGTCAATATCGAATATTAGTTATAGTTTATCCAAGATAACCGACCCGTGTCCACTTCGTTGGGCGTTAATGTCTGAACTTTTTGTTTAATCATAGTAAAATATAGCCTATTACACTCATAAATAGTGTAACTTTCTGATTGTAAAAGAATTTTTATGATAAGTTCAGTACTTCCAAAGATTAGCGGCTACAAACAAACAAACCCACGAACTCCATAACAAAGTTACAAACTTTACCTCTTTATATACAGGGTGATTCAAAAAACATATGCCATTGCTTAAGAAGAGATTCCTTAGCTAAAAATAAGACAAAAATGTCATATGAACATGGGTCCGCAAATGCGTTGTTTCCAAGATACAGAGGGTTTAATTTTTTATAATTTTTCTTTTTTTTTATATTTTTAAAACTACGCCAGCGATTTGGCTAAAATTTGGGACATAAGGTACATTTATTAGTAGGCATATTTTGACTATAAGGAATTTGCTATATTTTTACCAGAGACGTACTTCTGGGGCAGACATAAAATATTTTTAAATTAAAACATGTACATCACTGATTTTAATAAATTTTGATAGCACAATAATAAATACTTTACTAAATGCTTAACAAAACTTGCCTCTTAGCATTTTTTCGAATTTTGTTTGGTTTTCGAAATATTTGCGATTGTAATACGGGCTGCAGCTACTGACCTCCACCTACGTTAAGCTATAAAACATCAAAGAAGGCTTTGAAATAAAAAAAAAACAATTGCTTTAAATTTGACAAATTGGCTATTGTATTACCACTATTGTTTTTATCATAAATTTTTGTTCTAACCCATTAAAAATGCCTTTTATTAATTATAGTTCGTCAGAGTTAACAGATATGTTGTTAATTTATGGTGAAACCAGACAAAATTTAAGAGAAGCCGTCAGACTTTATGCTGAGAGATACCCGCTACGAAGAGCCCCTGGTAAAATAATTTTTGAGTACATCGTAAGGCGTTTAGGAGAAACTGGCTCTCTCAAACCTGTAAAAGCAAATTTCGGCGTTCAAGATTTTGTCGTACAGTTCAAGCTGAAGAAGCAGTGTTAAATTCGGTAGAACGTGATCCTAATATCAGTACACGAATAATTTCCAATGAACTAGGAAACATTTCTCACCTTCGATAGTGCGAGTTTTGCAAGAACAATAACTAAAACCTTATCATTTTACAAAGGTACAAGAACTTTTACCCAGAGATTATAGCCCTAGACAAGTAGTTTGCCAATGGTTTCTCAATCAGCTGCAAAATGACCGGCGTTTTTCTAAATATGTACTTTTTACTGACGAGGCATCTTTCACACGAAGAGGCATTATAAACTTTCATAATAATCATACATGGGCGGAAGAAAACCCTCACGCTTTGCAGACAACAAATTTCCTACATTAATTTTCTTTTAATATTTGGGCTGGAATTGTTGGAAATGAAATTATCGGACTTGTAGTTCTACCGAATAAATTAAATGTAGCGTCTTACCTCAATTTCATAATAAACGAATTGCCCGATATTTTGCCACTTTATCTAAGAAACAATAACAGGTTAAGGTTTCAACATGACGGAGCACCACCACATTTTGCGGCTAAAGTAAGAAGATTTTTAAATGAAGCGTATGGTCCTCGCTGGATTGGTCGTGGAGGACCAGTCGCATGGCCACCGAGGTCACCAGACATCAATCCCTTAGATTTTTATCTCTGAGGACATGTTAAAGAAATTGTTTACAAAAGAGTCGTAAATACGAGGCAGGAATTGTTACAAAGGATAGAGGAGGCATTGAAACAATAAGACAATATCGTACTATTTACGCAAAAGTACGCAAATCTTTAGGACGAAGACTAAGAGCATGCAACAAAGCTGAAGGAGGACATTATCAGCATCTTATTTAGCCACTTTTTAAGTTAAATTGCAGGTTAGTTTTTCTTTTTTTAATTAAAGCACTCTTTGATGATTTTTATAACTTAACGTAGATGGAGGTCAGTAGCTGCAGCCCGTATTAAAATCGCTAATATCCCAAAAACCAAACAAAATTCGAAAAAATGCTAGGAGACAAGTTTTGTTAAGCATTTAGTAAAGTATTTAATTTCGCTATCAAAATTTATTAAAATCCGTGGCTTACATGTTTTAATTTAAAAATATATTTGTGTCTACCCCACAAGTACGCCTCTGGTAAAAATATAGCAAATTCCTTATAGTCAAAATATGCCTACTAATAAATGTACCTTATGTCCCAAATTTTAGCCAAATCGCTGGCGTAGTTTTAAAAATATTAAAAAAAAAGAAAAATTATAAAAAATTAAATATCTTGAATCTAAGTATCTACTAGTATCTTGGAAACAAAGTATTTGCGAACCCTTGTTCATATGACATTTTTGTCTTATTTTTGGCTAAGGAATCTTCCGTTAAGCGATGGCATATGTTTTTGAATCACCCTGTATAAGTATGGATTTTTTTTAGATTCTGCGTAAAATTCTTCAGATATTATATAGTGTTCCATACCTATGTTTAACCATTCTTTACTTCCTCGGGGGAGCCTGTAAACCCTAGAGGGCGCGTTCCCACATAGCAGATGGGGATAAGACTCCCAGATATGGGTGGTAGGAGGGAAATAAAATGCCTTCCGCTGATCCACAGCAACAAAATCCTTATTTACACTACTGGCTAACTCTTTAATCCGTGATAATTATTGTGTAATATCGGTTACCAGTACTATTGAAAAGATATACACGGAGATAATAAAGCATAGAATAAAAAATAAAAATAAGGACATGAAGACTGAAGAACAAGCAGGACTCTGTGCAGGCAGATCAACTATAGATCATATAAATTGCCTAACCCAACTTATGGACAAAAAAGTAACTTTTAATTAGGAACTCTATTTACTTTTCATAGACCCTAAAAAAGCGGATGGCACTGTATCCCAAATAAATATATGGGAATCACTGGAAAGAACAGACTTTAATGAAAACTTAGTAAAACCCATAAAAAAATCCTCTACAGTGGTAGTATGACCCGAATAAAAGTGGGAAATAGGCTTTCAGAAGAGTTTGAGATAAATAAAGGTCTAAACAGGGCTGCTGTCTCTCTCCAACACTTTTTAAAATATACTTGGAACAAGTACTAAAATCATGAAGAAGAAAGTGCAGGTCCATAAGTATACCACTGGACGATGACACCT
Organism: Listronotus bonariensis; assembly: GCA_014170235.1. Taxonomy (NCBI): domain Eukaryota; kingdom Metazoa; phylum Arthropoda; class Insecta; order Coleoptera; family Curculionidae; genus Listronotus; species Listronotus bonariensis. Next base: position 24,079 of record JACEGR010001946.1, on the reverse strand, counting down.
CTACTCTACACAATATGTTTTGCTGACGACCAGATATTAATAGCCCAAGAATATGAGGACATAGAATTTATGACCAGCAAAATAATTGAAGAATATCGCAAATGGCGGCTGAAGGTAAATATAAATGAAATAGAATATATGTGCATTGGTGAAACAAATCAAGACTTAATACTAAAAAATGAACATTATAAAGGCACTGCAAAGAATATAAATACCTGGGATTAAACATCACAGACGACGAAACTCTAGACAAAGCAATTTAAGAACGCTGCACGCAAGGAAGGAAGACAATAGAAATGTTAAATAGTGTACTCTTGAATCAAACTATTTAAAAAAACAAACATAGAATATATAATTATATAGTTACATCTATAATCTCATACAGTAGTGAAAGTTTGCTACTAAAATAAAAAACTGAGAAAGCACTTAAAGTACAAGAGATGGATTTCTGAAGAAGATTGACAGGTAAATCAAAAAAGTACCAAATGACACCATAAGGGACATAATGGGAGTTAACATGGACATAGTGAAAGATGTAAAGATAAAAAAAAACTCAGACGGTATGGCCACGTTTAACGAATAAAGAGAAAAGATTGCCCAAAGGATTTTAAAGTTGACCCCCACAGGAAGGAAAAAAAGAAAAAGAAGAAAGAAGAAAAAACCAGAACCAGAAACTAACAATTTTTTTCAAACAAATTACTTTATTATGAATTGAGGTTGGGTTTCTTGTAGAAAAAGAAATACTATAGGACTGTTATTTTGACAATTAATAAATATGGAGTAGTCAAAAATAATTTGTTAAAATTATATCCACAAAAACCTTAATAGGCAATTTTTTCAAATTAATTAACCCCATCTTTAATTCACTTAACCTAGTAATTTTTAATGCTTAATAGGATAATATATTTAAACATACAGGTTTTCATTTAAAAAAATACTTATAATGTTTCTGTTTATAAACTTTTTAAAGAGTCTTATTAACTTCTTTGCATTTATTAATTGTAAAAATATCCACAGTCTACTAGAGTTGTTCTTTTTCTACGAAGAACCTAACAACTATTCATATTGTGAACACCTAGTATAAAGTATACATTTTGGGAATTTTAAAAATATACATTTTTGGGAAATTTAAATATAATTGGGTTACTTAACATTGGGAAATTTGGTACATAAAACAATACGTGAAGTGTCAAGGTTTAAAAAGTATGAATCAAACAATTTTCTAGGTTACTCTTATAATAATAAAACAAAAACATTAAACAAGCGAGTAGCCTAGAAATGCAAAACAAATACTGAAAAATTTAATATTTAAAGAGAACAAAATTTTTAAGACAGAGGATTGATTGTTTATTAGATAAAGAAAGAGTTAGTAAAGTCAAGAAAAGAGTTAAAGTTTAAGTTAAGCCCCGTACGGGCTATCCCTAGGGATATGCCCGTACTAATTTAAGTTAATCAAATAAGTTAAGTTGGTTTTTAATGCAAAGTTAGTGTTGATGGTCCACCGGTCTCATGGTCCCAAAAGATAGTTCCATATGGTACATTTGCCCAGTGACGTCAAGTAGTATTTCAAAATCCAACGTCACAATATTAAGGAGCCTTTGTTTAGAAAAAAATTATGGTTATGTAATAGCTTGCAAAAGTAATTTTGACCTTAAATTTAAAATAAGGCAAAAGTTGTTAAACATATTATTAGTTATAGAGCACTATACATAAAATTTGTTTAGAAATTTACGCTGAATCCAAAAACATATATATCCATTTAAACTAATCAAGTTGATATTAAGTTCCGGTATAATAGGAAGTCGTGAACCTGCCAAAATATTTTAGTCCTATGTTTTCCTTTGACTTTATAATGTTGCCAAATTAACAACTTTTTCAAGGCCTACTTTTTAAGAAACCGACAGCAGTTTCCGGTGAAAAAGTACTTTCCTTTTTATTTAATAAATCTCTGTATCATAAACAAATATTAAACTAGTCATAAATAGAAGTAATGGGACAAACACTATATCATTCAATGTTAGTAATTCCAGTATGTAATACAATTATATAAATCATTAAAACTAAAACCAAATCCTATTTAGATTAGTTTAATAAATGAACCCGGGCATTTAAGCCGAAACATGTCCCTATAAAACTGTAATTAATATAATTTGGAAACGCGGTCAATTAGAAGCACCGTATGAAATCGCATGTAAAGGGCACGCATCGGCCACAATTAGGCCTCAGATACTACAAAGGTCGGCAATTAAACCAAGCATACAATTTGTAACATAAAGTGAGAACAGATGTATACTCGCACAGCCCAAAATTACATGTATTTGGAGTTGATATAAATTTAAACTAAACTTATTAATAGTACCCATGACTTTTTGAACCCCTATATGTAAATAATTTAAACAAGAACTTTTTAGATTTTCTTTAGAATATACTGGGTAAGTCGAAGTACAGCTGCGTATTTTACAGGGTGGCGCCTTTTCGTTGACCTTGCAGGTTCTAGCAAAAACTAACAGAAATAAGACGAATCTGATTGCGCAAACTCAACTTTAATTTTTGAAACAAATTCAATGAAGAAAAAATCAAGGCTAACTTGATTCGTTTTGTGGACACAGAGAGTTTTTTAAATATTGTTAACTTGTAACTCGCTTGATATTAGTGATAGAAAAAAAATGGGATTTTTTCCATTGACTTTTATTATAAAGTTAAAACACAAAGTTGGGTTTTTTAAATTTAGCACGAATACTAAAGGTAAGTTCGTATAAGAATGTCTATTTTAAAAATTTATAGTTTTCGAAATATTAACGATTTAATATTTACACAACAATGCATTTAAGCATGGATATGTACGGGGTAATTGGCTGTGGCGCCACATAATTTGTTCTCCAACAGTTTCAAAGAATATGAGCTTCAAAATCTTAATGCGTATATCCACTATTTTTCTGATGTATATGGTCATATTTCCAATACATTAAGAGATAAATGTATCAAATGTGGTATTTTCTTATATATATATGGGTTTTTTCGTTAAACAAAAATCTTGATGATGTCTATATTTCCGAAACTATTAAAAAAATAGATATATTAAATGTTGTTATTATAAGCGATATTTTCGTAATATAGAAAATATAATATACAGGGTGTCCCACCGAGAACTGCTGCATCAATTTCTTGAATATTACGCTTTGAAAAATTTTGAAATTTTGGTAACATTATAAAGTCAGTGGGGGACATAGAACTAAAATATTTTAATAGCTCTACCACTTTTCGGTATACCGGAAGTTAATGTCAACTTTCTTATTTTAAATAGAATACCCTATATATTATTATTTTTAGGTTCTGCGTAAAAATCTAAACATAATAATGTGTTCTATACCTAAGTCCAACCGTCTTTGACTTATTTTAAATTTTATGTCAAAAATGACGTTTGCAAGCCATTATATAACCATCAATTTCTTCTAAGTAAAGCTTTTAATATAGGTTGGAGATGACAGATATAAATGTCAAACTGACAGCCGAGCGCCTTTAAAAAAAATTAACCAGAAAGGTGGGTCCTGTGTGGCACATTATTTTAAAGCTCCCGATGACTAGGTACTTTATAATCCCAGAATATAAAGTTAATACTTTATTCCAAAATGTCGGAAAATTATCTGATTACCTCATTTAGATGACCATATTTCCGAATCTAATTAAGATATATACATTTAATGTGGTTTTTTCTTAAAGCCATTTTTAAAATTAATTTAATGGTAATATTGGTGATAATATATGTGGTAGGACAAAAAATATAGATTTTTATCACTTACCCTGTATATTTTATCACCATTATAAAGGTATTTAAAAGACGTTTAAGAAAATACCACATTAAGTATATCTAACTAGTTTTGGAATATGGCCATCCAGATTAGGTATTTAGGTTATTTTTTTATTGTACCTACATGACAGTATTAATATATTAGTATATTTTGTTTCTTTAATTTTATATATTAATCTGTGGATTTTTTTTTACATTTTAAACTTTAAATTACTTGTTTGGCACATTATTTATTATATTAAAATATTTTTTTAAATAACTAGTGTAAGTACATATTAAAAAATATAGGGGTCGGCATTATGCAAGGTGTGTCAAAAGTGTTGAGGTTATTTTTTTAATAAATATGGCCTTTACCTAACTTTTTTGTAACCATATGACGATACCTTTGTTTAAATAGTATCTTAAATATAAAACAGTTTTAATCCGGTATACAGATAGGTAAAGGTCGCCTCTTATTCGGATCCCGTACTACTATAATTATGGCGAAACATTACCAGGACACGGTAATTATTAAAGTTTAATTATTCGCGGGTGAATAGGAAAAAGGTAACTTTTCGCGAAAATTAGATTAGGTCCGAAATATGCACTAACTGCGACTTTAAAAACTTTGAGTTTGAAATTTTTTTAAAAAATCCTCGTGAACCGCACAAATTTCTACATATAAAAAATATTTAAACTATAAATAGCCCCAAGTTAAAGTAATAAGAAATATAACAAGGTCAAAGAAAAATCCTGCTTCCTGACAAAATATCATAAAAATGAAGGGTATACTTAATTTGCTCATATTTTTCCCGGAAACAGGGTTGGTGTAATTTAGCTTAGCGTTTGCATAGTTGACTTTTCTAAACTTTATACGTTTAATATTTAGCTTGTTGCGTGATATAAGATTGTAATGATTGGATCAAACGCAGGAGTGTGCCTAAACTACCGACTATATTTTTGTAAATTGTTACTTTGCGACTATTTTATTATTATTTTTTTGTTTATATTACCCGCTTAACACGTCGTGCCACTTGGGAAGGTTCATAGGTAATGTTTGTAGAATGCGTGGAAAGAAGATAGTCTACAGGAACAACAAAGCGAGAGTTTTGATGAACGTATTTCTCACAACTGATTATTATACATTTTAACCTGGTGGTAAATTAATATAGTAATATAAGATTCCACAGATTCCACCAAAAACATGAATGTGTAAAAGGTGAGACAGTTTCAATACTAAAATTATGCTTGGCTGTGGGCTTCGTTGCAAAAAGAATGGAGGTCTAAATGTTCTAGAAAAATCCAAATATGTATCTAAAGAAACAAAATAACATTATAAACAAGTATAAATATCTATTTCATTTTTTTATTTAATAACTTACCTACAACATATAAAAATTGCTGTTATTTAAAAATGCGAGATCTTAAAGTAGGTTAAATTTGACAGTTTTGATTATTTTATAGGTTATTCAACTATTTCAATAGGTTTTAAATTCTGATAAAAACTGGCCAGGTCAGATTGTCATACTATTTGTCACTGTCAAAGTAACAAATAATATAATATTATGTAATAAATTCCCCTTGGTATAGGAGCTTCAAATAGGTATAGTTATTACTCTATTTTAGATAAGTAGAACAACTATTGCCATATTGTTGGTGGAAAAATAAGTTATTATGTATCTAAAAACTAAACTAACTCTTTTATCTTTTGTTATGTTTTACAATAAAAAGTAATAAATTTTATAAAACATTTTAATATTTTAAATTTTATCAATTCTATCAATTAAATAATATATGTCTATGAAACCAACAAAACAATTTTTTAAAGGCACTTGCTAAACGACCGTTGGCGATTTTGCTCAATTATAAGAAGAAAACGGCCGTCCGGCGGTATTTTATATCTACGTATAAAAAATCTGCCAAAAATTATAATTAATTTGTTATTGCCGGTGGTTTTTACTTGTTTTATCAATATAAACCGCCGTTTGGCGCTTTTGCTTGTAAAAACTATTAAAAACCGCCGAAAAATAGTTATTAAAGTTAATCTAACCTTAATAATTATTTACTTTGCGTGCCCTCAGCGATTAGTTTTTGTGGTTTTATTGTTTATTATTGTAGTTTAGTTAATAGCACCCTTTGGAAAAACACATTGGAGTTGTATAGCGGGATGGGGACATGGGGAAATATTTAAAAAAAGTTCTTTATCTATCCGAAATCGAACTTGGGACCTGTCTCTTAGGGATCAACACTCGTAACCCTGTAGCTATAGGAGAATTTAAATACACATTTTAAATCTTGATTGCTTAAAGAAAAAGGCCGTATTTATATTTTTTCCTTTTTCTGAGAATTTTAAAGTTTGTTCCACCCTCAATACATGCATACTTTTATTGGTAATACTTTAGTTTTATTTCTGTAAAACGATTAGTTTTGTTTTTCTTACCGCTAAAATACTTCTGGCTTTTCTTTTAATAAAAGATAAACATACATATTTTAAACTTATGAAGATCTGCGACCAAATATTCGTAGGTGTCAAACGTGTCTCCCAGTTTCATTTATATTTGTTGATCAATAATAAAAATAATACTAAACAATAAAACAAATAAAATAATAGATCTAGGGTAACTTTAACTATTATTCGGTAATTTTCAATAGTTTTTATCAGCAAAACCGCCAGGCAGCTGCTTCCATTGATAAAATAGGTAAAAACCGCCGATAATAACAAATTAAATATAATTTTTGGCGGTTTTCATATACGCAGATATAAAAGCCCGCCTTTTTAAAATTAGTAAAAACTGCCGGAAATCGTTTAGCCAGTGCAATTTTTAAATAATTATTTTTTTGTATCTACATGGGTAAAGTAATTTCGTGTATGAATAGAGTCGGGACACTCTTCTTATGAAAATAAATTTAAAGATAATAATAATAGCGTAATACGATGGGTTTAAATAAATATTTTATTAAGAATAATTTTTGTACTTTGGTGGAGCTTCTTTTGTGTCGATATTATCAATTTATTAAAATATATTTGTATCCTTTGTGTAAATAGTATACATTTACTACAAATTCTAGAACTATTAAAAACCAAGCTTAAACATTAAAACACACACAGAGCAAACTAGGAAGCTACAAGTAGGTACTTATTTTAAATTCTACTTACGAATCCCACATATGCGGTTGCAAATGCTTTTTAACTAAAAGATTTCAGAAATGCACATTTCTGCAGTAGTGTTTGTATAATGCTGTTGGCAACTGCTTATTAATGCAAAAAATGTAAAATAAAGCACAACGAGGACGAGCTTTCTTAGCTTTCTTTGTATAATTTTTTTTTTTTATATTGTATCTTTAAAAATGATCTGACCAAATCAATCCAGATATGATAAATTAACATTTTCATAGCATTGGTTCGGTTTTAAAAGCATTTAATTCTTTTGACACTTTTTTTATAAAAAATATTGGTGTTTATTTTAGGCAAGAGAAAACGAAAATACAGTAAGGTTGCCTGGGTAAGATATCATTTAGATTATAGTGGTTTATGTTTTCGACAACGGTTCTTTTTATGGGAAATTCATGTATATAGAGTGACCCAAAAATATGCGACGACCAATAACCTATTTTATAACATTTACCAATTTCCTAGTGTCTGCTAATATTCTAAAAATCATGTTTGTAGTCTAAGAGCATTTAGTAGTAAATACTTGGTAAGTAAATACTCACGACATTCTAGATTGTAAAATAAAGAAATACATTTTTGACAGCACAAGTGTCAAAAAGGACATGAAAGGGGTCATTGTATTTAGAATGTCATATTCTATCGAAATAATATAAAATGTTCCAGTGGTACCATTTAAAATTTTAAAAGTAGCTGTCATTTCCGGTTAAACCAGAAGTAATAGAAAACATGTAATCGGATCAACCAATCTACAATTATGTCAAATAACAATAAATCAAATTTAATTTTTCTAATCTAAGAGGTAAAAAAATTAGGTTGGGAACCACCTGTGAGAAACACCCGGTAAACTATTTCTAAACCTGGTGCAAATAAAAGACCTTAAATTCATTAAACATAAACTATATTTATCGTTTTTACTTTTAAACTTACATCATAAAATTATAAAACGGACGGATCGGAAAGAAGCGGAAAACATTTGATAAAGCCGAAGTAGCCTTTAGGCCATGGTCCTTTAGAATGACCGCCGAGGTGGAACTGTATTGAATACTGCATTAGGCTTTTCCGTAGTCCCTGGACTACATTCTTTAAACATTAAAGCTTTCGTCGTTGCCTCAAATCTTGTTTTAACATATAAAAGGGATAATATTTTATAAACCCTATTGGGAAAGCTGTGGGGAATATTTGAATAAGTTTTTTGGGGATAACTGGGGTGCTTTTATGGGGATTATCACAAATATTTATTTATAAATATTATTACCGAAACATGGGATTACTTTGCCGGCAGGGGCAATTAATTTGGCCTATATATATATAGGATTGTTTTATAAAATAATTAAATCCGTTTTACCTTTTCCAAACCAAACATCATCCTTAAGGCACATAGTCACGATTGATATCTTCGATTTTTTAAAATACAACTTCGTTTAGAAATGTTGCTACACGGAAAAAGTTGTGTTTGCAATTTATGGTAAAAATTGTAGTACAACGTAGCTTAATTTAACAGTTTTTGTTAAAATACGTACCATCTATGAAGCTAGTTAATTCTGCACTATATTTTAAGCCTTCATGTAGCAGTGTGTGATATATCAGAGAAGGGAAGGTGCTCCGGAACTGTAACACATAATAGGCCTGTTCGTAGAGAAATCACAAACCAGTCAGCGCCAATCAAGTAATATTATTTAATCAGGTGACCGGTTGCCAAATGGTTACCAGACGTTGTAAATTCTGATTGGCCCTGACTAGTTTGTGTTTTCTCCACGAACAGACCGATCTTGTGTCTCCCCGTGGCCTAGTGGACAGAGCTTTGATCTTCGAAGCCAGAGGTCGGCGGTTCGATTCCCAGCGGGGGAGACATATTTAGGTAGTAGTTATTTAAAAATAACGACCGTGTTGGCACTACCGCGTTGTCTAAAAGGTGCAGTGCAATGCAACTGCATGTTTCAGTGTTTGGACAACGTTGACGGAGCAGGGGGAACGATGGGTTAAACATCTAATAACCCGACACCCACGGTACTCTGGTATTTACGCATAGACCTTCGTGGGATGTCAAAAAAGATTTAAAAAAATAATAATAATATATTATAGTAAAGCATACTGACGGTTTGTTGCAGTAAACGCAATTTGGACAATACTGTTAAATATACCGGATCAGCTAAATAACAGCACATAGGCAATATGAGCAAAATATAGAGTCTAACGTAAATACCGGCATGGAAACATTTCGTATTAGATGATTCATCATACATCCTTTGTTGTTGCTTTATTGGCCGATATACCTTTAGCTATTGCTTATACAGTATATTGCAGCGATGATTTTTAAATATTGTAGGCATTGATAAAATATTAACAAAGTTTGCATATTTTGGATGAATATTGGTTTTACAGACTTGGGTTCACTTTACCGGCGACAAAGGGCGTGATGGACAAGAAGCAACTACGTTTATTCGACATTCCTACTTCTTAAGGAACCGGTGTGCGGTTAATGATATCAACTAGCTTTAAAGGTTTATCCTTTGGCTAGTGTGAAAATTTGCATTTCCAGATCAAAATATGTTCGACATATGCAACCTTGCAGTGCAAAGAAACTACAAGCAGTAAAAAGTTTTTTTCTCTTTTATCTTTATAGAATCCAAAATTATAGTCTTAACTTTTGTGCAGTGTATACAAAAGTGCAGCAGGCGTCTATTTCACCAAATATAATTGTAAAATTTTGTGTACCTGTAATACTCTCTTTAACAGTTTTTTTGTGAAGCTGTATTACAGCTATGTTGTTTTAACTAATATTTATGTTTCACATAGTTTATAAAAAATAATTTTTGCTCCTTTTTTAGGGATGTATGGATTTTTAATTATACCGAAAATATTTTTAAAGTAGAAATAAAAATTGTCTTGCCTATAAGCCATGTTGGTTTTTGTAAACGAGACTTTAAATGTTTTATAAAAAGAGTCATGTTTTTTTTTCTTAAAAAATTTATTACAGTTTTTTTACACACACGTGTCCATCCTAGAACTAAAACAAAATGTTATTCTTAAGTTAAATTATTTTGTTTGGTTAAATTATAAACCTAGACTTAAAAAATAATAATAAGATGTGTTTATATTAATACCCTAAACACATTTTTTTAAACAATTTACCCGAGGGCAAAATGACCTTGTGGCACTATCAACTAGTAGAAAAAATGTAAAAGTTTTACATACACAGTTGTAAAAAGGTGTATCATAAAAACCGATGTAAGCTATGGCATAAAAATTAAAATATTTGTACAAAGTAACCCAACGTTAAAATACGCCACAGCGCCTTGTCGTTAAACTTTTAGGGTATGGTGAAAACTAGGGATGGAATAAATTTGATTTGACAATCTTGATTTTAATTTTTAAAACAAATTTAATGTTAAAAGTAAATTATCGCCAACTTGATTTATTTTGAAGATACAGAGCGTCTTAAAACTATGTAAATTTTACCAGGCACTTGCTTAATATTTAAGATAAAAAACATAGAAAACTTAGGAGATTTTTACATACATTTTAGTGGCGTACGTATATTTTTATCATTGATTTTAATTGTAAAGTTATAATACAATCTTATTTTTTTTTTTTTAATAGAACACCTTGTATGTTTTATTTTGAATTAAAAGGTTCTTAAAAGCTATTTAAAATGCCACATATAATATACTCGTATGTACCAATTTTTTTTAAGTTTTAAAAATATGGGTATTATCAGGATTTTTTTAAATAAAAAATTGATTTTAATTGTAAAGTTATAATACAATCTTATTTTTTTTTTTTAATAGAACACCTTGTATGTTTTATTTTGAATTAAAAGGTTCTTAAAAGCTATTTAAAATGCCACATATAATATACTCGTATGTACCAATTTTTTTAAGTTTTAAAAATATGGGTATTATCAGGATTTTTTTAAATAAAAATTTCATGTATATTTTGCAAAGACACCATCTCTACTATTAAGCAAGTTAAAAATGCCTGGTGAAATTACCAAAATTTAAAAAACGCTTTGTATATTCAAAATGAATTAAGTTAGCCATAACTAACTTTCACAACTAAATTTGTTTTAAAAATTAAAATCCAGATTGTGCAATTAAAATTTTTCTATCTCTTTTAGTTTTTGCTATACCAAGCAAGGTCAACAAAAAATCGCCACTTTGTACAAGGTTTTATATAGATTTTAGAAAACATTATTTGAATGTAATGGTTTTTAAAAATATTATAATAAACTGCAGATATGTTAAAGGTCAAAACGGAATTAGGAACGGTATTAACATCAAAACTAGTTTTACTGGACTGATTTTTGTTGTCCGGGATCCTATTTTAAAGGCCAATAGTTTAAGTGCTAACGTATAAGTGCTTTTTTTAATGTCATCCTTCTTTTTTAAAAAATTAATGTAAAAATATAACCCTAACTAAATTGATGTGTAAATACTTTTTTTTATTTCATTTTTGGAATCTTTTTTGATTTATTATAAAATGTCCAGGATATTCTTTTAAAAATACTTTTTGTTGTAACCTGTATATTATTAGATACTAAATATTTAGAAAATTTCTAAAAGAGTTTTAGGAAAATATCACAATAACTATATCTATTTATGTCTTTTAAAAAATGGCCTACCATGGTAATTTTAGGTCTACCACCACTTTGTAAAAAGCAAAAGCCCACCTTTCCAATTATTTTTTAAAGGTGCTGCCAGCCAGCTTTAAACTCTAATTCATTAGTTCTACTTCCAAATAAAGTATGATCCAATTGATTTTAAATAATAAAATGGGGAATTTTACAAATAATTATATATTGTAAGTGAGGACGGTGTTTTAACTTAAGACATAAAACTGTTAAAAAATAAAGAAACAAACATACGCTACAGCAGTCTTTCAATCCGCAATAGTCAAACAGGGGCTGTCATATCAACTTTCTGAGTGCCTACATTTGCAATGGTGTGTATTAGGGTAAAAAAATAATCAGTTACAAAGGTCGTGGCATGAAAGGGGGGGCATGGCTTCCATGCTCTGCCCCCCTTATGACCGCCCCTGAAGTTAAAGGCCAAAGTTCTAAGTTATAATGGTTGTTTTGAATAAAGGTATGTAGCATTTTTTACCACGCCCAAAAGCTATCAATTTTTAAAAAAACTGTAATCATGTAAAGAATAACCTAGATAATCTAAAAACCCCAAAATTAAAAAAACACATTTTAGGGTCTTTTCAGATACAAGTATGCTAAAAGAATACAGTTTTTTTATTAAAAATTAAAGTGGTAGGGCGCCGATTCTCAAAAATTAAAACATTTTTTATCAGTATATAAGCTGGCATTTATTAAAAATGTTTAAACTAATGTATAACATAAACAAAATCTTCCATTTGCGACAGTTAAGACAAGAAATCCTGATTTTTGTGGTATTTTAGAAACCATTTTCAGTGACGCCTTTCATCTACCTTATGGGAGGAGATTTCTGTTTACTTATATAATTACGACAGTAGGGAATTATTTTCATTTAATTTTTTAGATCTTACTTGCCGACTCGCGGTTAATCTTGATGCCAATTCACTGAGTAAAAACGGTATCAACGGTAAGATTATATCTTACCGTCGAACAGCAAAGTTGTTCATATGGTGACAACGTATTTTTTTTGGAACAAATACATCACTTGCTGTACGTTGCTCAGATGATGTTTTATAAACTTATAGCACAGAACAATTTAAAAAATATTTGAAAGTTATATTTAACATTAAATAAAATACAACTTTAGCAGCTAATATTATACAAGGCATACATCTCATTTGCCTAATACAGTGTATCCATGGATGAAGATTAAACCTGGACTTTTTTTGGTTAATTTAAAAAAAAAAATGTTTTTTTATTAAAAAAAAATTGATTTGTCTGAAATACTAAAAGCTATTATAAAAATTGCCATATGATATACAGGGTTATTTAAGATTGCAAAATTATTTAAAAAAATAAGATTTGCAACAATATATTTTTTTAAACAATCAAATTAAAATTTATAAAAAAGCACTTAAAAGAGTCCAATATATTTATCGCTTATGAAAACAATGGGAAATTAAGTGTAATCGAAAATGATGTTTTCTTAATAAAAATTCATTTTACTTCTTAAATGCAAACACTATTAAGTTAAGATAAAATGGGTATAAGTAGTAATGCACAAAGTATTTAATTAGGTAACAAAACGTTAAAACTTGTATTACTTTTTTATGCTGTTTAAATTATACAGTTTAAATAAATAGTTAAAAAATATATTTAAATCCGATATTTTTTTTATTTGCCAAAATAACATCCTGGTAATTTTAACTCTTCCTGTATATTATAAGGAAATTTTTTGATGCTATTATTCTACAAAAACTTTTTTATTTATTAAATTGTAAAAATATTTGTTAAAAAAATCAAAGTTAACTTCAATTTTTCCTAAAAACCATAACCAATAGAAAAAAATTATACACTTATATTTACTTTTTCATGCTTTTAAATTAGGTAGTTTTAAAAACTTATTTTTGCGACGTCGGTAATTTTTAAAGTGTCTAATGTTTTCGCGACTTTAAACTGCCCTAAATATGCCCCGGCGATTTTTAATATAGCTTTTTAGGTGCTGTTTGGCGAATTCTTGCAAGGCTTGATATCTACAGCTCTAAGCTTTAAGCACTAAGTTTAATGTTGAAGATAAAATAGACACTATATCTACTATTTTTTCTATAAGGCAAAAATTTGTATGAAAAATACCTTTTTTTAATATTAAAAAACTAAAGGTATAGTTAAGCCTATCCGTGGACTTACTATACAGGAGGATCATTCTTTAGTCGGCACTATAGCTATCTTCTTTATTATTGAAAATACAAAGTCGGTTTAATTGCTGAAGTTAAAATATTTTTTCCGTTAATTGACGTGCTGCCAACAGAAAAACAATTGAACATGAGCTTTCGGATTGTTGCAAAAATATACTTTTCTTAAATGCATATTATATCATTATATATCATTATTCTAAAGATCTATTAAAGAACTTTAAAAAGTCTTTATGTAATATATTTAATTTTGAATAGTTTCGGAAATATGGCTATCCTCAGGATTTATAGTAAACTGAGATTTTTTAAATAAAAAACTCTCTATACTGCATCATCATAAAAAAATATTTTAAAGAGCTTTTATAAATACCACATTTGGTATGTCTATCTATACTTAAAAAATATGGCCATTCAAATCTGAAAATTACGTCAAATTTCTATTAAGCCGCCTTCAGACTTGCAACAATTCGCCGCGCCACTCCACGCCGCATACCCCGCCACATAGCGCGGACGTGGACCGAATTCACGTCATTTGAAGCTTGGCAAATTTCAGAGCTTGTTAGTTTTTTGGCGTCAAAGATGCGCGCAAACAGGTTGGTTGATTTGGACAAGTGTTTGGCAAATTGTTGCAAGTGTAGACGCGGCTTTATATCTACAGCTCTAAGCTATTAGCACTAAGTTTAGTGTCGAAGATAAAATAGACACTATATATATATATATATATATATATATATATATATATATATATATATATATATATATATATATATATATATATATATATATATATATATATATATATATATATATTTTTAGTTTAGACGGCCAATTCCAAAACTGTAAAAGTAAGACAAATCAATTTTGTTACAATTTTTTAAACTCTTTAAAATATTTATTTAATGGTGATGCAACATACAGAGTGTTTTATTTGAAAAATGCCAGTTTACTCTTAAATTTCCGTGAATGCCCAAGTTTCCAAAACTATTAAAAATTTGATTTATCTCATGTAAAATTTTTTAAAGCTCTTTGATAGATCTTTTGAATCGTATAATATACAGAGTGTTCAATTAAAAAAAAGTACATTTTTTGTAAAAAATCGGAAACCTGATGTTCAATTGTTTTTCGGTTGGCAGCACGTTAATCAGCGAATAAAGTACCTCAACTTTGCTAATTTAACCGACTTCGTATCTCCAACAATAAGAAAGTTAGCAATAGTGCCGATTTAAAAATGATTACCCTTTATGTCTGCAGTAATCGGAAATAAGAGCAGCCAGATTTCTGAGATCAGCTTTTTTGTCTTTGTAGTTGATTGATAATTATTTTAAAATTTAAAATTGTTTAACTTGCAGGTTTAAACCTGAAAATTAATACCCTGTTTTTTCTTTCCTTTAATTAAAATATTGGTTTACTTATTTTATGTTAACTGAGCTAATTAAATATATAAAATTTAGAGTGGGTGTCGAAAAAGGGAGAATTCTTTTTAGTATATAATAACAACAGAATAAACTTATTTTTATTAAGTCTTTTATAATGGAATTTTATTTGCCAAAATGACCGAAAAATAAATAAATCACTTTAAGCATTCTACGATAAGTAAGCTGCAAACTATAAAAATATCTAATAAAAACCCTTTATTAGGGTTTGTAGCAGTTTTCTTTAATATAAAAATACGCAGTACAATTTTTAAAAACTTTTATTTTTATAAAAATCTTGCCAAATAAAAAATATTTTAAATATGGTATTTAAAAAATATTATATTATTTTCTAATAAGATATATTTGGGTTGAATATTATTTTATCCGGAAATTTGTCCACATTTGTCTACTACTCTAGCTATAGTTTACACTAATTATACTTTAACGTTCCCAAAAGATAAAAGCCTTTAAATAGGTTTCCATAATATCTAAATAATTTAGAGGTTTTAGTATAATATCGTTCCACATGTAAAAATAAATACTTAAACAGAAAACCTGAAGCCAGGATAATAAAGAGGATTTATATGCCAAAGGTCGGTAGTTTAATCCCCGCTTGGCGTATTTATTTTTTAATACGTATACAGTGTCCCCTGCTACAATATTAGTAAATCAATATATGGTGAGCATAAATTTAAAAAGAATAATATCCGCTTTTGAACTTTTGAAAAATATTTAACATTTTTAATAATTTAAAATGAAAAGTGAATGCAATATTTTTTTATGTAAACTTGTCACACCAGGATCAATTAAAATAAATATGATTTACTTTTAAAAGAATGCTTTTGTTTAGTGGCATTATTCGTTAAAACAAATTATTAAATTTCTTTTTAAAAATTAAAATTTGGTTGAAGTAAAATTATTCCATTCCATTCCATTTTAAATAAAATTAGAGCTTTTTATTAAAAAAAAACTTTTATTTAAAATATTTTTCATGAAAAATACCTATTATTAAAAAAATCTAAACATTTGTTATACATATGTACAAATTTGTGCAGGGATATCATCCTTCTTGTATTAATGCTCATATTTAATTGTAAATTGTAATGGGAATAAAAACTTATTTGAACCAAGAGTAAAATAATATTTTATTTAGGAATACAGTTTGAAGAATAATAACATTTTGGCGTTAATACCTAAATTTAAGATGCATTTTTAAAGAAATAAAAAGAAATCGGTTTAACCCAATATTAATAACAATTTATAAAGTGATTACTTAAGTTCGCACCATATAAAATACTTTTTTATTCTTAATTTTAGGAAAAAGTAATTTTTATAAAAAGTTCTGTATGGCCTAAAACCTAAAATAAAATCATCTTAATAATAAATTTTTGAAGTGGTACAAAAGGTACAAAAAAATAAAAATTTTGCTTAAGAGGAAAGTACCGGTATTTTTTTATTACTATTTTGTTTAGCTTGTTAAGCTTGTTTACACACTTTTTACGCCGTTTTCAAAAATTCAATCCCAAATTTATTAGCTGCTATTTTTTTATATCTGGGCAATGAAAAACCACATTTAATTATAATATTGCTTAAAAAATGGTTTTTCAATTTTTCTTTTTTTATAGACAATTAGACAGTTAATTTTAATGTAAGTTACTAAAACTAAAGAATAGTTTCTTTACTATTTCTAACTTTGCGCTCCCAAAAATAGTTTTTGTTGCTAATTTTTACACACCACTAATCGATTCTTAAGACCATGCAACTTACGATTTTTTCTTTGGCTTTTTCAATGGAAAAACATGGCGATAAAGTAAATTCCTCTCGATTTAGACTTTGACAAATTAGTTTGCGAAAAAGGGCTTAATACACCGAACGTTTTGATAGTGTTGATAAATAGGGTGCTTATTAGCTATAGGTGTCTACTGTACTATATTTTTCCAAAATGCATTTTTCTTCCGGCAGATTATGATAGAGTGATTTATGAAAAATTGATGTGCAAGTATTTTGTAGACGTTTTATTTTATTATTTTGAAACCACAAAACCCAGGATTTTCTTAATAACATAAATCAGACGAATCAATAAAAGATAAATTTTATAGAATAAATAAAATATTGACTTATACGAAGTTTATAATTATAAAAACTAATCATATAATTTAAAGAGTTTGACCATTAATAATTCTATTTTTTATTTAATAGGCCTTAAGTTTTGTAAAACATAATTTTATTTAATGACTTATTTTATGTGAACTTACGATATATGTATTATAACGCCATCTTTATATCTGACCCCGTAAAAGATCTGAAACTAGAAAGTAATACATTACCAACAAAAATGTAATTTTAAAAAGTACAACGAAAAAGTTTTTAATTTATAAAAACCAGTCAACAAATTATTTTTATGATAACATTTTTAATTATTTATTTAAAAGGAAACTGCAAAATACATAAATAATAAAAGCATGTTAATACAAACCTATTTCTTTTTTTATCTTTTTGACATCCTACGAAGGCATATACCTAAATACCAAAGTACCGTGGGTGTCGGGTTATTAGATGTTTAACCCATCGTTCCCCTGTTCCGTCAACGTTGTCCAAGCACTGAAACATGCAGTTATGCATTTTACTGCACCTTTTAGACAACGCGGTAGTGCTACCACGGTCATTATTTTTAAATAACTACTACCTACATATGTCTCCCCCGCTGGGGATCGAACTGGCGACCTCTGGCTTCGAAGATCAAAGCTCTGTCCACTGCGCCACGAGGGAGACAAATTGACCTTAAACAATTTAAATGATTTACTGGCTGTTTTCAACCAACGAAAAAGAGGAGGTTCTTAATTTGCATGATTTTTTTTGTGTGTTTGTTACGCGACTACTCCATCAATTATGGACCGATTTTAAAAATTCGCGGTGTTCCAACAAAAAACAAGTCAGGATCGCAAAGAAAAAAGGTACTGAACCTATTGTTTCCTCTCTAGCGTTCGTTGTTCGTACGGCAAAGCTGCTTCTAGACTGGTATATGCTCAGATATTAGGGGTACATTCAGAATCGACAACCTTGGAGTAAAATTTATTTTTTTCACTGAACTAAAAGAGGTACTGTTAGTGTTTTCAATGATAGTTTACCGATTCATTAGTAATAAAATAAATTAGAAAGCAAATAAACAAAAAGGCAAAAAGTAAAAACTTTAAAAAACAATAAATGGATTTTTTTTTACATTTTAAATGAATTTTATTTGTTTTTTGAAGTAGGTTTAGTTTTTTAAAAGTGTTTAATAAATTATCTCTTTAGCAAAACAATAAACCGACCTAATTTTTTAAATTTATTATTTTTACCTTTTTAGTGAATTTTATTTATTTTTTAAAGTGGGTTTATTTTTTTAGTGTTTAATAACTTATCTGTTTAGCAGCTGCTTTTGTTTCACATAACACTTTTAACCCTATACTTTTCTTCGATCGGACGAAAATCTACATATTTCCATTATGTTTTCTTACTTCCAAAGTGCAATTTTTAGGTAGGAGGTGTTCCTAAGCAACGTACTTTTCCGGCCACACCCGGTATGAGTTTTTTTCGGACGCTTAAAGCTAAATTTATAGATTGACGTTTCTGTTTCCGTTTGCCAATTGATTTTTTGGTTTTTGATATGGTATATGGAAACGGCAAACAGAACATATAAATTGACAAATTGAAAGTTGTTTTATCTTCTAACTGAAAACGTCAAACGGAAAACGGAAACAGAAACGTTAATCTATAAATTTAGCCTAACGGTTCTTTTCTTTTGAAAAAAAATATATTTTTAAGATACCTCGTATATCAGGCTAAATAATGTTAGTACTTTATATAAAAAAGTTTTATCGCGATTCGTTAGGGAGATATTAAAGTCCAAATTTGGTATAAAAAAACCTATTTCAATTATAACTTTTAAACTGTTGCCACAGTACCAATAATATTTGGGCAACTAAATAACCTTAATATGGCTTTTTAATATAGTTAACTGCTCTGTAGTAAGTAGGTATTATACAGGGTAAGACGATTTGTTTTCATTTTATGTATTTATTTTTGACAGAGGTAAAAAAATACATTTTGCTTTAACCATTTAATTCCTCCATATTTTTACTACAAAAATGGTTTATTTTATTTAAATCAATATCTGGCATTGTTTTTATAAAATCACATTTTAAATTTGGACAAACCAACGTTCTGTACGTAATTAAAAAATATTTATTAAAGCGAATTATTAAGATATAGCAAAATCATTAAAAAATGGGTTTGTAAGCCTCACAAACTCACCCGCCCATCGAATTGAATGCATCAAGCCAGTATGGTTTGGCACTTTTGGGATTCTACAGTTACAATTCGATTTTTAATGTTGATGAAAGTAATAACTGTTTCACGTACAGAAAAAATAAGAAAGATGCGAAATCCATCAAAATAAAATTCCACCTGGAGCATATAAAATTAGTGACATTGGAAAGGTTATGATTATGATGTTACAAAAATCTACCCACGACATGGACGAAAAAATTCTGTCATTAACACCCAATAATAATACGTTAAGGTGTGAAATACAGATATTGATATAAATAAAGTATAACTTCTTTGTGGAAAAAAAAGGTAACGGACTTAAACAGTCAAAGCAAAATGTCAAGTTTATTACTTATGTCAAAAATAATACATATTTATATGAAATGAAAACAAAAATCGTTCTACCCTGTATAGTACCAATTTACTGAATAGCCGTTTACATACGGAAAAAAGTGTAAGTATGAGTGCGTATTAAGATGCCCAAATATTATTGGTACGGTAGCAACAGTCCAAAAGTTATATTTATAATGTTTATTATTAATTCTTATTTTAAAATTATTAAATTGTTAACGAAGCTCAATAGAATATATTTTATATAAAGTCTTTACTACCATTATTTTCACTCACATTATTACCCCTACCAGTATGACCATACCTTCCGGACAACCCTGTATATCGCTTTTTCTAAGTGGTACTATGATAATATACTAAATAGTTTTATCTAATCTTTTAATGATGTTTGTATCTTTTTGTAAAGATAAAACAGTTCTCTACAGCTCTCTCTATTTGCAACCCACTCCAAGAAATGATATTAAAGTTTACCAGATTACAATTCCCAAATTTTTAATTAAAATTAAAAATTTAGATAATATAGATTTCGTCACAGCAGATTTTTTGGGTTTAATATTGGTTAAAAATTATTTTAATTTTTTTTTAAATTTAATATGGGCAGAATATATGCAATATTACTGCATTTTTTATATATATATATATATATATATATATATATATATATATATATATATATATATATATATATATATATATATATATATATATATATATATATATATATATATATATATATATATATATATAATATATATATATATATATATATATATATATATATATATATATATATATATATATATATATATATATATATATATATATATATATATATATAGCTATATATATATATATATATATATATATATATATATATATATATATAAAAATATATTTTTATTTATTTTTGCATTTTACATATGTTTTTTTATAACTTTACCTGTGGTAAATTAATCAAAGCTAATAGCATTACCTTAATAACAAATTGGGACCTCAGTCATTGACTTCAGTGGATAAAGGTGTTATGTCACAATTACTTGTTTTGATTAATTTGTATTTTAACATGTTTGGACGTAATTTTTTTGTTTACTTTTTTACAGATTTTACATCACAAACAAACAAAAATATTTTTATTTTTATTTATAGGAAAAAATATTGCCATCTTTTAGGTTAAAATGAGCAAATATCAACTAATTGCAGTATAAGTATTAAAATAACAAAATGTCACTTAACACCTTCATCCACTGACGTCTTTAATTATTACACTCTATTAAGACAAAGGTCTTTATTACCATAATAATTTTTGGGGCAAACATATTTAAGGTATACATGCTTATTGTATACGTTTGTCCTAAATTATGTTATGAAAAACTGAATAAAATTTTAAATTTCACATTTTTACGGATAAAATTTTGCTAATAGTATTGTTAAATAAAATAAATATGTAGATTTAAAACACCTAAAAACACGCTTTTAAAGCACATTGAACTAAAAATGTCATCAAAGTTTTTAAATGATATTGGATATAGGAAAAATAAACGAAAAATACTGGTATTATTGTAAAAAATGTCAGGAGGTCTACAGGGTACTCACAACTACGGTACAAAACTTAAGGTAGTAATGTTTTAAAGTATTTTTGTTAAAAAGTTTCTATACATAGGTATATGTCCCGAATTGCTTGGTTTCTGGATACATACATATACAATACAGGGTGTCCGGAAAAGTGAGGTCAAAAATAATAGGAATGATAGAGTAAGCCTAAATAATGTTAGTACCTTATATAAAAAAGTTCTATCGTGGTTCGTAAGACAGTTAATGACCTTTAAAGTTAGAATAAATTTTTTATTTCATTTATAACTTTTAAACAGTTTTTACATTAATATTCACACTTAGGCATTTAAATTAGCTCATATCAATGCTTTTTTCCATAAGCAAATGATTGCGCAGTAAGTCATAATTATACAGGGTGGGACGGATTTTTTGGTTTATTGTATGCATTTTTACAGAGGTGAAAATTTTTACATTTTGGTTTGAGTATTTGATTTCCTTATCATTTTTGTACAAAAAGATAAACATTATTTAAATTGATATTTGGACCGTTTTTTATTAATTCGCATTTTAAATCTAGACATACCAAGATTTTGTATGTAATTAAAAAAAAAACATTTTTTGAGAAAATTAATAAAATATGGTAAAATTTTAAAAACAGTCTTTATTTATATTATTAATATAAAAAGGCTTACAAACCCAATTTTTTAATGATTTCTTAATTATTTTAATTTTTTTATTACATAGAAAATGCTGGAATGTCTGGATTTAAAATGCGATTTTATAAGAAACCGTCCAAGATATCGATTTAAATAATGTAATGTAAGAAATTAAACGGTCAAAGCAAAATGTTAAATTTTTCACCTCTGTAAAAAAATGCATACAATAAACGAAAAAATTCGTCTCACACTGTATAATTATGACTAACTGTGCAAGCATTTGCCTTTAGAGAAAAGCATTGCTATGAGGATTAAATTAAATGCCCAACTATCCATCCTATTGCGGGCAAACGTTTGTAAGTTATGAATAAAATACATTTAGTTTATTCTAACTATAAAGGTTAATAACTACCTAAGGGACGTGATGGAACTTTTTTATATAAAGTACTTAACAATACTTTTGGATCACACTTACTTCTATTATTTTTACCCTTACCTTTTGAGCATATTTTAAAGCTAGTGACTTTCGCTTATTCATAGAGTTAAATTAAGTGAAGCGATAATGGGTAAAGAAATACAGCCCTAATAAGTAAGAAGAAGAAACCAATAGCAGTTGACCTATTGGTGTTTTTTACATACCATGAAACGTCCTTAACGCGGCGGCGTTGTCTTTAAAATATTTACTCTTAAGAATTTCTTAAGGAAACCCTAAAAAATATTATACTAAAAAATAATATTCTTTTAGCCTTGTTATGAATTATATTTAAAAGTTTATAGTTTTGATCATAAAGCTTCCTAACGACAAAATAAAAACTGAATAAATTAAAAATATATTTAAAAGGAAGAAATTTCCTAAAAAAGTTTTATTTCCCGAAGCTGTATCTTAAATATTTATTATTTTACACAGCCCCGAAAATAGCGCTAAAAGCGGGCAGTTTGACATTCGCGCGCGGTCCGTTCCTCGACACGGCAACAAAACCTAATTTTGGTCATATTAAATTAAAAATTAAAAAAATTGGCACAATTAGGATACATAAATAAATAATTATTTGCCAGCCAAAAATTTTCATCCCCATTTTTCATTAGTTATCCATTAGTTAATTAACAACTTTCTTTAACCGAATGTTAACAGAAAAGCCCGATTATTGTTCAACTACAACCTGGAAATTTTCCATGTTGTTGAGTTTCTTTAAGTAGGTATGAAATAGATTTTCGTTGAGAAAAAAAATTTAAAATGTTAATTTTCTACTTTTTATTAACAACAAAGAATTCAAGAAATCAAAAATTGCATAAGGGTTTTTTTTCAGATATCTCAAATATTCTGATTTCCAATGGTTACAAGCTACATGACAATAATTTTTTATTATTTTTTAGCGCTATTGTTAAAATAATTTGCTATAAACAAATGCCATGTTTATAAGATAATCAATTTTTTCTATTCAATTGTTGATATAGATTATGATTTTAAAAGGAAAAATTGTTCCTTAAAAAAATATTATTATTCAAGATACAGATTGAGGAGGTAGGACTTTTTTTAGGAAGTTTCTTTCTTCTATTTTATTTTTTTATTTTAAATATCTTTTATAGTTTTTGAGATAATAAAAAAACAAACCCCTACATTTTTTTGTTTATTGTTTATAAATTTTCCAATTTTTATCGGCCCCTTTTGGAAGTTTTCCTTAAAAATTCTATACATTATTTCGAATCGAATGACACCTCGATCGTAATTTTCGGAGAATACACAAAAAAGTTACCCAAAAAGGTACATGTTGACTAGACTATAAATGGATAACCCTGGAATAACGATTAGGACAGCACACACTTATTTTATCCTCATCGGGAGTGGTCACATCACCTTGATGATGCCCTTACCCCTTTAAATATAACCCTTTGTCAAAACAAGGAAAGGTAATCCTGGAATAAAAGGTAAATAAATCTAACTTAAAATAGGTTAAATGTATGTTATTGCCTTTATACTAGCAATTGAATTCTAGAGTAATGTTTCAGATTAAACCATTTGAAACATTTTGAGTGTAGAACACAA